>JAVQJL010028823.1:0-12436 GCA_036024295.1 Nannoperca obscura
AAGAAGAAGAAGAAGAAGAAGAAGAAGAAGAAGAAGAAGAAGAAGAAGAAGAAGAAGAAGAAGAAGAAGAAGAAGAAGAAGATCCATACATTCTACTGAAACTTCAAAG
Organism: Nannoperca obscura; assembly: GCA_036024295.1. Classification (NCBI taxonomy): domain Eukaryota; kingdom Metazoa; phylum Chordata; class Actinopteri; order Centrarchiformes; family Percichthyidae; genus Nannoperca; species Nannoperca obscura. Next base: position 110 of record JAVQJL010028823.1, read on the forward strand.
TTGAAATGAAAGCAGGAACAAGGAGCAGTGCAGTCATTAGAGGTAGCATGCAGGTAGACGTGGTGAGGACTTATGTTACAATGAACTTGGGGGCCTTGGACCAGCAGCAGGTTTATTGGCCTTCAGTACTTTTGTGGTACAACAAAAGGTCTTTGGGGCCAGGCAGGGCCATGTTGTGATAGGAGATGACATGACTGCACAGAGCAGGGATTACCAGGAACCTGCACTTTTTTTAGGCCTTCACTGCAAAGCATAACAAACAAGACTAATACCACACCATGGTGAGGCATACGTGCCTGCAAACCATTTGCAGCAAACATGCATACAATGTGTAAAAGACATAAAACATGCATCAACATGGGAAAGCGCAGTCATGCATGCAGACATGCCTGAAACACAGATGCAGAGAGCAAATACAGTACTGATGCTTGTAAACATATAGGATGTTAAATCTATGAGTTCCCGTTCATGAGCACATCAATTTTGCCACACAAAAACTGTGTAACTCCATTTTTGTGGGATTTAAATGTATGAGAATTACATTATCTTCAGTGGATTTAGAAAATGTGACCAAATTAAACTCTTTTAAACTCTAAAATGCTTTATACTCACAGTTTAGGCCCAACAAGGCTGACAATTTTTAGTTGCAGTTTAATCTAGATTACATAAGAGACATGCACACCCAGAGCATAACTAAAGACCTTTCCTCTATGTCACGCTATTGTTTCTTCATGTAACCATGTGACAAGAACGTCGATATTGGATGATTCGGCCAAAAGTTGGATTATGGTCCATGACAACATTTTTCACATTGTGACTTCCTACAATATCTTTGCATGGCAACTACAGTTTGGTTAAGGAATTGTTAGGATTATGCTAGAAAAAACACTTGGATGTAGTTAGAGAACAATCATGGTTACAAGTTAATAAAAAAGAAAATAGTAACTGCGAATTTGTGACAAGATTCAAGATTTTGCATAAAAGTCAGACTCGTTACATGTACACCTCCACGCCTTTTTAAATTCTTCTTAAATTGTTGACTCTGGGTCTACATTTAAATCATTTGAATGTGCTCTGGATCTAAGCTAACCACAGCCGATATCCATCAAGCTAGTGAGCTACGAGCTTAACAGAACTACCTTTCGTTTTTTGATACTCAGACTTGATTTGTTTGATTGATTTGACTCACTGGACTCACTCAGAACTTCTCTTAGTGATCTTGGAGTCCTTTCAGTCTGTCCATCTCAACTTTATTGTACAAAGGTCCTCTCAAAACACTTTACTGCTGCAGGGCTTTTTCTCTTTGACCCTTCACCTCTCAACAGGCGACCTTTGACCGCTGGCAGGAATAGGCCATGGCCAGCCTCTTTATGCCCACTTATAGCAACAAGAAAGGGTGTGTTTGGAGTGTTAAGCTATTTTCAGTAACTCTTACATCCCTTTATCAGATTTAATCACTTGTGCCTCCCTCTCTGCTGCTTTTAATTTTCTCTCCCACTCATCATTCCAGACAGCATGTTTTTATTTGATTTTATGAGACATTTTTTAAATCTTGCCCTCTCTCAGGCTTCCTGAGTCATTACAGCTACAGTGTCACACACAAGATACATCTAAATTGATCTTTCTAACCTTACAGTTTTCATTCTTACTCATCTCTTCCTCCCTTCTTATGTCTTCCCTCCATCTTTCTGTTTGTTCCTCACTCAGGAAATGTCTGCTAAGCCTCTGGGCTTTCTCCCCTCCCCTCATCAACTTGATATCAATTGAGTTATTGAATTGCCAGCCACCATAACAATGGGGCCCTGTTTAATTGGTGTTTGTCAGGCCAGATGTGAAGCAGGTTTTGACATGACCTGGCAAGAAGGAAAAGGGGAAGGAGAAAGGGGCAAACATATGTGGACAACATCAGACATGTTGATGTTTCGTTTGACATGGCATTTGTTGGTTTTTAAGGGGTGTGCTTCACTAATTGTTTACTTTTACTTTATAACAGTATATTGTAATATTGTTTCTTGGGGTATTTTTAGGACTATTAAATTATACATCTGCATTATATTGTTCCGATAATTTGCAATTTAATTGAAACTTAGTTGAGGGCAATGGTGGGAAAGGAAAAAGAAAGATTACTTACAGACATAACTCAGAAGTTTTTTTTTAAGAATGTTTACATTTTCAAATTTCCCTTTTTGGCTTTGGGTTTGGATTCTCATTTATTCTTCTCCATTCCTGCTGATCCACAGAAATCCTCTGCCAGTTGAAGCCACATACAACCCTTTTATGTTTTCTTAGCATTTGTCTTTCCTGTCATTCAAAACTGACCCAAAAAGTTCCATTAACTGATACGGAAAAATGAAGCCGAGCTTTTCTGCTGAGTCATTACAGCTGCTTGCAGATCTTGTGTTAGAGTACTGGCCTGAAATGTCTTCTGACATTTAGTCAAATATATTACAGTAACTTTAATTTAGATTTTTGGTTTACTTATTTTTTTATTGCAGTGCCATACAACTCTTGCAGCATTTACATCAAATGTTTACATTTAATTATATATACACTTCATAGAACAAGTTTACACCTGACTTAAAGGAATAGTTTGATGTTTTGGGAAATATGCTTTGCTGAGAAGATTGAAACTATTAACCCCCTGGGGTCTAAGCCATTTTATCCCATTTGTGGTCCGCCTGTTCTCCTGGTATAATAATGCACAATCCAGTTATACCATTTAAAAAAAAAACTCACACAAAGAACAATAATGAACAAGGTTTTTTGCTTTCGAAAAGTGTTCTCCTAAGTCTTGGCAAACTGAAAAAAAACATTTTTTTTTTTCATAGCAAAAAAGTTATTTACAATTTTTCCATCTATTTTTCTCCCCAAAACTTACTTATGCCATGGCAAAGCAGTTCCTGTCTGCAGTGAGACAGCGGGCAACGCCACAATCCGTACACTTCCAGGGATAGACTGATTGATTTGTCTGGTCTGCCTACAGTACTCTGCTTGATACCGACCCTCAGCCCCCAAAACTGAAACTTTTAGGCCTACTTGTTTCCCCTGTGTCCAGTCTTGCTAAGCTAAACTAACCATTTTCTAGCTATACCTTCACATTTAATAGACAAACAAAAGAGTGGTATTCATCTTCTCATCTAACTCTCTGCAAGAATGTGAAAGAATAGTATTTCCCAAAATGTCAAACTATTCCTTTAAATGCAGTACATAGTTGTTTTACTGACTTTGGACTTTCCAGTGGCTTTTGAGAGGGGGCAGCCATCATAATCCCTATTTGTTTTTAACTCTGGGAGGATTATGTTTTTTCAGTGTGGTTTCTGCAACCAAATGTTGGGCCTGTCTTCTCCAGATTCGCTGTTTCCTACTGGAGATGGTTTGGGCAGTTTTTTTGTGGCTCTGGTGAGTTGATGTTACCGGAGGTGAGGAGGCAAACTGAATGAGTAACAATTTGCACAATTCTGTGGAATTTGTTAAGTTTATGAATCATAACCTCAAAGTGCCATACTGTGTGCTGACGTCTTTTAACTTTACTTTTAGCAAAGCAGGAAATGTAAGGTTTCATATTGGCTTGAATATTTTCGGTTTATTTCATGAAACCAATATTGTTCTCTTCACTTTAATGAGCACACTGTGCTTTTTCACCCTCCCTTATTACATTTTTAATTGTTTCTCATTTCTCTGCTGAGAAAAGAACTCTTAATCCCCCCATGTTATACTGTATTTATACTGTATGTTGAAAGCCAATTTAGTATGTCTGATGTCCTGAGAGAGGCATTGAGAACATTAAGAGAGTAGCACAAAGATGAATACAATTCCTTTTTATATACTTTTACATCTGCACATTTCTCATGTTAGGCTACTTGTTGACTAACAAACAGCAGCTCATTTCCTTTCACCTAGATAAGCCCCCAAGAGCCTCTAAACAAATGAGTGACCTCCACTCTCAGTTATAAGTTCCCTCCTCATACAAAAGATATTGTGTCCATTTCTTTTGAACTGACTGAGTGTGATGAAATGTTAAATATTGTGAGACTGTGTAGAACAGACTTGGTTAGCAGGTGCAGGCCAGCGAGGGCACAATTATTTCACCTCGGAGACCAGACAGACAAGGTCAGCTATGCTCCCATTGTGAGAGAGACACAAAAAATACAAGAATGCTCGCACACATACATATTTATGTTATTCTCTGTTACTATGTTGTACTATGTATGCTGTTCTTATGAGAGTCAAGCAAAATAATGTCATTTTCAAATGGGGGATTCCATTTGCTGTGTTTAAGCGTTATGTGCTCATTGTTCAGTTGAAGCCGTAATAAACTTAAACTACTGAAAAGACAAAAAGAGGAGGACTCCTAAGAGAAGCTTTTCAACCCTGTCTCCCAAAAATCGTTTACATACTACTAAATAATACACGTTGAGAATACGTAATTGTTGCATTAATTATGTTTGATTTAGGCTACAAAACGTGTCTTTAAGGTTAGGCTTCTTCAGTATTTAATCATTTTGCAGATATGTTCAGTATGGACATTTTGGGTTTTGCTGATTAAATGCATTAAAATGGTTCTTGTCTGTAAATCCAGTCAGTGAAGATGCCAGTTCCATATTTAGTTGGAACAAAAACTGTCGCGATTTGCTGTTAGGCAGCAGGGGAAGGACCCAAACGCAGACAGGACAGATGGACTGATGCAGATAAATTATTTATTTTACACAAAATAAACTTCAAGGAAGAGAATGCTCAGAAAGAAAAAACAAAAGGCAAAACAGCTCAGCAACAAGGACGCAGGGAAATCAGGAAAACCAGGACATGGGGATACAGGAACAGAGAAACTTAGAGAATGAACCAACAAAGAACAAAGAAAGGGGACCAGTACATGCAAGGATGGGCTAACGACGGAAACAGAGGCAGGTGAGTAACGAAACACAGGTGAACCTAATCAAAATCATCAGGAAAAGAACAAAGAAAGAAAGTAGATCATATTAGAGAACAGTCCTTCAAATTAAAACACAAACTAACAAAACCAACAGGATGTAAAACAAATGGAAATTAGATTGTATAACTTTTATAATGCAATCTCTCTCAATGCAATGTTCCAAGTACAAACACCCGTACACACTCCCTGGTTAAACTAATCACATTGCATCACTCCCCCCCGTAACACATAGGGAGAGATTAGAATTGTGTTAGATCAGCATGTGAACACTGCAAAGCTCGCAGGTGGGAGATTGAATATTAAGACTATTAAGACAGCAGGCCGTGTGGAGCCCGCTGAGAGGAGATATGAGAGAGTGTCGTGTTGAAAAACCACCAGGCCTCATGATGTGTGTGGTGATGGGTTGTCTGGGAGAAATCGGTGAGGAAATGCTTGAACAGGACGCAGAGCAACGAAACAGATGTGTGTTTGAGAGAAGAGGAGTGTGTTTGTGGTTGGATGTGTTCAAATATTCAAAACATGTATCCTATTATGCAACATGTTCTAGTACATTTAATTGAATTTAAAACATTTTCCTCAGTTAAAAATACTGTTAAAACATTGTGAAACTCCACAATTGTCTAAATGTCTACATTTTAAATGATCCTCAACAGTCACATGTTGGTTTCTGTATTTGTTTGACCTTTATTAATTTTTTTTTTTTAAATTGCTTTGCTCAAGCTACATCATCCTGCACGCATCATGTAAACACAGTTAAATGTCTACAGTTAAAGAACCTCAGCTGATTGTCAGGCTGTCTTTTCAATGAGCTAAACTTGCATAATTCAGCTCTGACAGTAGAAGAAAACGAAGCAGTCAAACCGGAAAAACACATGTGTTTTCCAACAAACAGAGGCTAAAACAAGAACTAAGTGAACAGTTTAATCTTGCAGCAAAACTCAGTGGAAATCTTCTACTTCTTTTTTGGAAGACTGTTGGACTGTTTGGCAACGATTTCAACACAGGCAACTTGGTGAGCATGAAAACAAGCATCCATAATGCTTTCAATCCAAGACAGCATCAGTGAAAACATTTCCTTCCCTTGCATTGGTGCCACAGAGTCTCCAGGCTTTGTCACAGAGTAATCACTCCTATAAATTTGTCCTCTATTATCTTGTTTTCAAATGGACAAATTTGTGTTTCATAATATGAAACTCTGCAACCGGCCTCATCAACATGGCCGGGGACCCCCCTATGACTCTGACACTGGTTCCTCCATAACCCCCACCCAATGGTCACTACACGTTATATTAATGCTGCTACAATCTGAACGTTGCACGTTGCACATCCTCAGTTCAGATTATATTTATATTTACATTGCACTCACTTTGCACAGCTCTTCTTTTATTATTATTGTAAATTTTCTATTTAGTGGTTTTATTTAATTCTTTCTGTATAAATCTGCTCTTGTTGGCACCCACGCACCCAAACAAATTCCTTGTATGTGTAAACCTACTTGGCAATAAATCTGATTCTGATTCTGATGAAACATTTGAAGGAAATGTTACTTAGTTTACAGTCTATTTCTTATTCATTACCCATGACATTATCAGAATTACCTCTTGAAATAATGTAAAACAAAGTGATTAGTTATGATGTTCTGATGATGGATTTAAGAAATGAACCCCAAAAATAATAAAGATAAGAGAGAGAACTTTAAAAACCTGCAAGAATCAAGACAAAAAGAGAGAAGGAATCCACAATGCAGCAGTTGTTCATAACAGAACATTTTCTGGGAAATATTTATGAATGGGAAAATTCATCTTGGCACAAACCCTCATAGCCCTAATGATATATGGTTACCTATATTACCACAAAAAAACATTATGCAACTGTTTTCCCAAGCTAAAGATAACTCCTTGTGATGGGTAAACAGCACTTGATGTGTAAATGTGGTGGCATTTAAGCAGTAACATTTTATTTCTGACAGCTTGGTCCTTTCACTCAAACAGATCATCATTATGTGTTATCTCATTATAGCTGCCACTATTCTCTGGGGTTTCTTTGACAGCAACCTTCTGGCTTCACAAAGAAACTGCCAACAAAAAAAACGAGCCCTGCCAGTGTAAAATGTGACCTCACTGTTCTCAGTAGGCCACGGTCTTCTAAACATCTACCGTTGTATAATAGTTCAAAGGTGTGTTGTGTAACATTTTAATTACGTTTGGATATTACATTATGAATTGATGGATTAGAGCGCTGACTGAGGAACATGAGCCAGTGTTGCACAAGGCAAGCTAATCAAAACCACCGCTGCAACAGCAACTCCCATGATGCAATCTCAAGAGTTGGAGAGGACTGTTGAATGTTAGTGAATATAAATCATAAAACCGATCTGACTCACATGCCTTGCCTTTATTCTCGCCGTACCGTTCTGCTGCTGTCTCTTCTAATTGCTACTGTTCCTAATACTCACTGCTATGCTGAATGTCTGACTCATTAAAGAAAGAAGCCTGAGCCCATACGAACTGACACACTGTGCAATACTATATAGGCAAGTCTAGGTGTTCTTTGTGTCAGAAGCTGCTGGTTTTTACCACAAAATGTCTTGTTTCAGTTTGAATTCACAACAAACACAGATAGTAGTTTTGGTGCAACATTATTCTTAAATAAGTTACAGAAAAACAGATACAGGAAATAAATCTTAATGGCTCAACACTCAGTGGAGCAATGGTTCACCTGTACAATAAATTATCCGGTAATGACATCTGATCCATGAGCCTTTACATTTACACCACCCTATTAATAAATCGCTCACGGTATGTAGATTCTGCCTGCATACAATGATGAAGATGGTGTCAATATGCAAATTACATTTTTTTAAAGGTTTTTGAGAGACACAACTTGATAGCTACTGCTACAACTCACATTCAGCTCACATTGTGCTCCAATCTCAATATGTAAAGTGGTGAACTTGTCAATAAACATACACCAAATGTGGTCTGACTGATCATCACCTAACGATTACTATGAATTTTGTTTGTATTTACACTTTTGTTCATTGATAGACATTTTCTGAGGGTCGTGGTAACAAAAAAAACAATCCCACAAAAAACAAAAGATGTATAACTTTTATCATAATTATTGAATCCCTGTTATTTGAAGGAAAACTGAAGAGTATTTTCCAGGTAGGCTGATAAAAACACATCAGAAGAACGTAGGACTAGTTACAATTGACAGCAACGTTAAAATTCACCAGTGAGATTAATACTCTGTCAGAGTAATGTTCCTGTAGCTACAACTCATAATCTGGTTTTCTCATTCAGTGTCTTTCCTTCTCTGAGGTATACGAGCAGACTGAGTGTTGACTGACGGCCGGAATTAAAAACGTGCAAAAGCTCTGGAAACCCTCCCTGCAGTACCTCACAACGTTTAATCAAAACCATGCCCGGCACTTGCCCCCGACTTTCCACCGCAGCTCGTCCAGTATCCTTAAACAGAAAATAAAGTAGTCCTTTTCTTTCCTAGTTGATCTTTTTTCATACAGTGGAAAGTTTACACAAAGGAGAGCCTTATCCCTGGAGTCTGCCTCTCTCTCTCCTTTCTAAATACCTGCAGGATGAAATCGAACTCCTTTTTGAAAATGACATTATAAGTCTCCCTCTCTCTTTCTCTCTCTCTCTTTCCTCTGAGCTCACCAGATCAGTCCAGCTTTCCAACTCTCCAGGAGAGGATCAGCCATCATTCTGTGGGCGTCAGACGTTGATTCAGGTCTTAATTAATGCAAGGGGGTTTCATGGGAGAAGGCTGCAGCAATGAAGGTTTTTCTTTTTGCCAGAGAAAATACAGGCAGCTGGAACAGGTAGGATACTGTGTAGATGGATGGATCTTGCATTCTCAGCAGATGACGCATAAAGCTCAACCAAAGTCTGTGGCCATATCAGTCTCTTATTCTTATTGGCCACCCTTATTCTCTAAGCCATATATTCAAAGTGATGATAGGAGACTCAGAAAATACAGAGCATAGTGTACACATCCTTAGATTGACTTAGAAACGTAAGAAATACTAAATGAGTTAATTTCTTCCATTTCATCTTTGAACCATGTGAGTCACCATGTATTGTAAATGTGTAAGTGTATGTCAGTTTTTGTACATTAACTTCACAAATAAAATGACTCACAGTACTTATTATTTTGTATCTGTATGTTATTAATCAGAATATAACTATTAATTTCATATCAACTACAGACAAGTTAAAACCTGAACTGAATGAAACTTGAGCTACAAAAATGTTTGTTGTTGTAAGCAGAGGTTTCATTTTGAAGCTGCTAACATCACAAATAGATACTGGGTTTACCTGAAGTATTTAGCTTCATGGGGGAAAATTATTACAATTATGATTGTTTACAGCTAAAAGTAAAAGCATGTTCATTTTTTTAAATTATTATTAATACAATTGAATTGAAGTCAAGTGAGCAGCTATTTTGTGGAAAGGCGTTGGTGATAATGCTCCGCCCGGGTTGCGGAAGAAAAGAAGATGAAGCATTTCTGATAATTGGTACCACGCTACATGAATTATGTAGCTGGAGACAGCAGTCAGTCTGCTAGCTTAGCTTAGTGTAAATACAAAAAATAGGGGAAAACTGCTAGCCAAACTGAAGGTAACTAAATCTGCCTAACAGCACCTCTAAAGCTCAGTAATAAGCAGGTTACGGCTCTTGTTTTTTTTTTAAAAAAAGCAACAATTTACAGTTTTACAGGAGCTCATATGCCGGACAAATTATTGGCTGGGACCAGTTTAGTTCCAGTGGAAATTACTGCTCGTTGGCCAAAGTTACAGGCTAATAAATAGTGTAATGTGTTAATTAGTGATCTTTTGAGGCTACCTTCAGACAGAAACAGGCTACAGTAGCTGTTTCCCCATTTCGAATGGGGAATCTCTTCGAGCCAAGCTAACCGGCAGCTGGCTCTAACTAATGTTCCACTTTTTCACCACACAGACATAAGGATGGTATCAATCTTGATCAATGGTGTATTAGTATTCATTATTTAGTCAGGTATTTGGACGGATGTGGGACATCAAAACATCTTAAAGGTGTGTAAACTGTTTAAGAGTTAAGCATATAGTAGACACAGTTAAAACATACAGAAAACCTTCCTTGGATTAATGAAGTAAAAAGAGTAGTGCACTGAATGTGTTATAGATGGAGTGAAGCGGTTTTCCACTGAGGTCCTGCTATAAATCTAAGGTGTAAAAGTTGATGGATTTACTGCAGCCCTGCCCACTGATCCACAATTCTCACAATTTGTTCATCTGAATGAATGTTTTATTCAGAGATTACGAAACAATTCCTGGTTCTGTAACCTATTCCTATTAAATTTATACCCTCAATCTAAAACTCATATTTCTGTTTCCTTCTTTGGGTTGGGTGTCTTTTCCTGTTGGATTCTTTTTCTAATTTTTTCCCTCCTGAACCCTCTGGCAACCATTCAAGTTGGGAGGGCTTCCTGTGATTCATGTTAAGTGTATTCAAAAAAGAAAGAGAGGAAAAAAGATGACAACATGTCAGCCACGGACTGAATATAAGTTAATGTGTGCATGTCTCTGCAGTTGTACTGTATTCATAAACATAAACAGCTATCTTCAAGGCCCACCACTGTTAGAGCCTAAGGGCAGAGATGTCATCTGTCTGGGATTTAAACTGAGAGAGGAGAGGGAAGTCACAAGAACAAACGTTAGACAAGAGCTGCAAAAAAGCAAGAAAGCAAAATGACTAAGTATATGATTTTTCCTTTTCCAGGGTTATTTATGGATCAACATATGTGTGGAAAATAGAATCAATTACTCATTGCTCCATCAAAGGTGACTTTCACAAAGGTTCCACACCCACAGGTTACATTTTCTGTATTTAATGTGTAGAAACTGAAGAGAAGCCATTGTAAAATTCTCGCTGAGGAAACAACGATATCACTCTCGTGAGTATTTCTCCCTATTTTTCAGGGGTGTAACATTCACTATTAGCAGCATGTACGCAGACCAGTGCCTATAAGTTTTTATTAGAGAACCTTGGGTCTGCTTCATTACATTTGCAAAATGTAAGCTGCCATTTGCCAAATTACTTTATGATTGTTCTCATTTTGATAATCAAAACAAATGCCATATTTGTGACCCATGTCAAGCATGTGAGAGCCATGTAGGATCTCAGTGCAAGCCGTACTCGCAAATTGTTTTTATTAGAAAAGCCAGACATTCTCAGTGTACTTATGTACTTTACTTATTACTTCACAATTCAACCAGTTTCATGCCTATTCAAGCCTTGGAAGTGCACAAAATTCCTGCCATTTAACTTTGTCTATGCAGAAATGACTTCCAGAACACTGGACACCTGGATATCTCAAATAACTTCAAATTGTATCAGTAAACTTCATTTTACTTCCTCCTTCAAAAGGTATTTGCATCTACTATATGTTACCAAACTTAGCAGTTAGTACTGCACCAATTGACAAAGAGATGAATGAATGAGTGATAAAACCACCCAGATGTGTATCATTTTCACAGTGGAGTGGGTTGAGTGGGGAGAGTTGAGTTGGGTTCATTGCTTGTTTGCCAGACACTGATTACAGAGGTATGGATCAATTTCAATCTGGAAGATGGAGTTGCTTGCCAGTCAACCCTGTGAAGGCAAACAGCCAGGTCAAGCCTTCATATGACCTTGACAACCCAAATCAGTGTGATGAACAGCTGCCCCTCACAACCAGCAGCACCTCTATCCCATTTCTGGACCCCCACACAAGGCCACACACTTCAAAAGTTTAAACCCCCAAAGTAGGGTTTACAGATTTGTCTGATTCACCCATTCACACACCCGATGGTGACAGAGCCTCCATGCAAGGTTGTCTTGCCCAAGGACACTTTGACATGTCGACAGGAGGAGCCGAGATCGAACCGTCAAGTAGGAACCTGGGATTTATGGACAACTCACTCTACTTCCTGAGCCACAGCCTGTTCAAGTTAACAAACTCAGCATACAATCTGGAAGCAGGGGGAAACAGCTAGTCTGGCTCTGCTTTAAAAAGAGTTTATGCTACTAGTCTTTATGCTAATCATAGCTCCAGCTTCTTACTTAACATGCATTAATGAGTTGCAGGTCTGAATAAGTGTCTAACAAAAATAGGTGTGTAGCTGACAGCATGATTGTATGTATGGTTACACTTGCATTGTGGTAATATCTCCGTGTTGACGGAACTTAGAAGTGTGACACAAAAGCTCCGGGGGACTTATATTGGTGACGCACAACATTCAGCGTGGGCGCGCTCTTAGTGCACAAGTGGTAAAAGAAGACTTAAACCTCATGAAAGAGCTGCGCAGTGTTCTCCACAAGTTTCAAGACTGCAGCAGCGCGACATTCTAAGAAGC
>JAVQJL010028846.1:0-26600 GCA_036024295.1 Nannoperca obscura
CGGCAGACGCGTTCGACACGTGCGCAGTAGATCGCCGTTTATACAAACAACTAATCAAACATGACGACACTCATGCAAGAAGAAGAAGAGCTGCTTTGTCTGTTGTACCGAGCGCAAAATGAGGAAAAAAAGAAAAGTTTGAAAGTGTGGTGTTTTCCCACGCATGCGCAGTTGGTGCTGTTGGTTCGCGGACGAGTCCGCGCGGTCATACTTGATTGCCCGGTACGCGTTCGTACGCGCGGAGCCGTAGCGGACTGCTCTGATGACACAAATGACGTAATGCGCACACTAGCGGACGGCTGTGGACATGCGGACGCGGAAAGTATAATACTGGCTTAAGGTAGGTTGTCCTGTCCTAACCGAGCCCCACAGAACCTTTTTGGTGTAAAGTTTACTTTAAAAATCACATGTCAAACATTCAGAAACAGAAACGTACTATTACTATTTAAACCTTTTGGGTCCAATGTAAAAATATACTCTAATGAATGTTGTTGCACTACAGGCCCAACATTTCGGTGTATGCACCCAGTGGGCAATTTTCATTGTTCTCTTGATACATTCATGGCCTTAACGTGCAACATAAAAGAGGGTTAGGAAGATATTCATTAAGAAGAGTATGTAGACACGGACACAGTCATTGGGAGAGGTCTGACCAAGCAAGTGAACACCTGTGTGCATGTACCATCAAGGCTTTCTCATTGACCTGATTTGACTCCTGACCACTGGTTCACTGACCACATCTCCAATCTATCAGCAACTGAAATAACTCTAGCTAACTGTCCGGCTTGCAATAAGCATGGATGAGATTAAAGCAGCTGAACAAGTTGTTGTAGGTCAAATGAAATATCAACTCTTAAATCAACATATGTCATTGATCAACGTGAAACATGTTTAACTGCTCCTAGCAACCGCTACCACAGCTTCTGTGTCAACTAAAAGGACAGACTCATACTGTGTCTCTACTGATGACTGAAAGTCAATTTTGTCAGATTGTCAGACTAACAACATGCTTTTACACTTTAATGCTCTCCTTGTAAATTTCAGTGTGGGCTACTTTTCTTCTTGCGTATAGACCTTCACCGCAGACATTATGTGACAGTAGAAAAAGTTGGGCATATTAGACTCCAAACAAGTCTAAAATGAACTTTCCTTGTAAGATGTAGTGTTATTTTTTCAACCCTTCACTTTGACCTGTGACGTACTGAAAAAAATCAGTTAAAGATAAATAAATTAGAGGATGGGAAGTTTGTCACAGCATGACAGGTTACCAACCTGCATCCGTTTTAAAGTAAGAGACTGAGGAAGCAACTGTTAGAACAACTTACCTTTATAACTTATTGAAATTTGCTAAACATTTGTGTGGTGCTTCACCGTCCATTGATAGAGTGAGTCTGACAACATGACACATAAGGACATAAGCTTTTATGGGCCCACTGAAGAAACCTAGCTGGCAGCAGCACCATAATGTTTTAGCCTAAGAACCAGGCTCTGACTTCTGTGTCTCCGGCTGTTCAGAAAATACTTTGAGCCCAGCCAAGTTTTCTTTGATTGCATTCTGAGTTGCTTTGCATGCCTCAAAATATAAAGTGATGATAAAATATGTAACACGTATTGCTAAAGAGAGATGGGCTTTCTCTGTCTACTCAGTCAGCCAGAAAGAAATCCTGAAAATGACAACCTGCTAAGTCTTATCTGAATGAACAGATTCAAAATGATTCTGTTTTTACAACACGCATCTCATTTTCAACTGTGAACCTTTCTGAGAAGCATCTGGGAAAGACAGCTGATGATAGATGAGTTTAGAAAATGGCATATTGTGTTATCAAAACTGAAGTTAGCAGAAAATAACAAGACATCACAGCACTCTGAGCATCCCCGTGTGCTGCTATAAATAGCATGTGTGGGTCTGTGTGTGTGTGTGTGTGTGTGTGTGTGTGTGTGTGTGTGTGTGTGAGTGTGTTACTCGTTCATAAGTCAATTATTTGTGGAGGCTGTGAAGAGAGTTGCACTGCCATCACCTAAGGGGCTTCATGGATTGCAAAATATTACCCACAATACTGTAATGTTCTTTCTTTTTTTTACATACACAATCATGCACACCTCCCCTAACACACACATACATAATCATTCTGCAGCAGAAAAGCAAGAAAAGTATCAACAGGCTTTAAATCTTTCCAACGCACAGATCCACCAGGACTCACTATATCATTCAACCTGATTAGAAACTCTTTCTTGCTGTTTTCTCAATGCACACACACACACACACACACACACACACACACACACACACACACACTGGAGTGACTCACTAGATTCCACTTTCTCGTACCATCTCCTCTGCTTGAAGCCATTATAGATGGAGGTGGAGGTTTGAGAGCTTGAATTATTACTGCAAATATATTGATTGCTACACCAGCTGCAGTCCAGTGCAGCGTGTTCTTTGTGTGCTACAGTAAATACATTTTGCCTACTGATGCACCTGGTGAAATGTTAAATGCACAACGTTCTAGTACAACAACCTGGAACACTGCTCTGTGTTTGTTCAGTATAAACCAAAATGAGCCCGACGAGGCGGGCTAGGGTTGAAAGACTTGCTACACTGTTCAAGTGAAGATCACGCTCACATAATATTGTTGCTTTTTAAAATCTTTATCAGGTTTTTTTATTATTAGAAAACCTTCATTCACAGGTGACGTCCAATTCATCTACCACAAACGTCTCTGCACTGAAAACACCTTATTTGCAACTTTAGACTCAGCACCTACTAGGCTGAAGCTAGTTATGTGCAGGATCATTTTGCTCAAATCACCTGCATTGCTAGATATCACAAAGCATTTCGTTTTTAAAAACATGTTTTTGTAATTCGGTGTGTTCCTCCTGTGGAAATACCAGTGTTAGCACTGGTACCTGTTCATTACCTGGGAAATGTAATAAACCTAGAAGCGTACCCCGCCCAGCGCTGTTCAAACAATCCACACTTTACATGAACAATTGCATAACGATGTTGAGCCTTGTTGAGTTTAGTTAGCAAGTGTCCTTCTTTATTAATTACCAGCTGACCTTAGTTAGCCAGCTAGAGAACCGACACCATCCAAACAATCAACTCCAGATGTCCAAGTCATTAAGTACATTTAAAAGGGATTCAGTGATCAATGGCCGATGTTAACCATGAGGCACAGACCTCTATGGTGGCCACGTGAAAGCCTTCTAGGTTTTCACAGCCAGACATTGCCGTTTTTCCTTCCAGGGATAAATGGATTTAGCCCATATATGAATAGTAAAGGGATTATTTTATTCAGGCAGAAAGATAGCGGTAGATGGAGCAGCCTACAGAAAGCAAGGAGAAGGAGAGTTTAAGGATGAGGACAAATGAGTCAGTGTGGCAGAAAGAGTAAAGACGGCATTAAGAGAGAGACAGATAGCTGATATGAGTGTGAATGTGAGGCAGAGAGTGTGGATGAGGGTAGAATATATCTCTCTATCTCTATGAGTCCTTGACCACTTAATAGGTGATATGAGAGGGAGAAAGAAACGTGGTTGGTGAGCCAAAGACCATAAAAGCTGAATCACTGATGAAACTTTCTTCCTGAGCACAGAGGTACCATCCCACTGAATAACAGCCTCCAGTGGAGCAGACAGAAACCAGAGAGGCTGAACAATTCATCAATGAGAAAGCATGTCGAAGGAAATTTAGTCCAACTCAAATCTGAATTGTCCTCACTTTTTGTGTAAGGAAATACAACCTGTAATAATGCTGAAGCTCGATGCAGAGCAGATGTTTCCATCATAAGCGAATAAAACTACATATTAGTGGAAACAGCATCTGAGTTGAAGGCGTCTGAGTGGGTATTTCCCAGGGCAGCAGCTGACTGACATGCTATCAACTGCAGCACATCAGAGTGTGTACGACGTGTATCACTGGGTATGAACGTGAGTGTCCACACACGTTTGGTCATACAAGTCTATGTACAAGTTGTATCTACACTCTGGATTTAAACATGGAATATTTAATATCTTCACTGCGTCTTTATTGTTTCACCTTTGAACGCACTCCGCAGACTCCACTGTGTCGCCACTTGTCTTTCTCCAGATGCTCCTCAGCCCTCATCCTTTCTCTCTTTCCCTCCCCTTTTTATAACCAGCAAGTTAGACTTCTGTAATGCTCTCCTTTCTGGTCTATTCAAGATTTGCGCTTAAATATGAAATATTTTAATTTCTACATTAAGGAAGTCCACGTACTTGTTCTGATTTGTTAAACAGCCGTACCACTGAAAGCACATAACTGTCCTAGCTGCCTAACGTATGTAAAGTAGACCCACCTTATCCATTACATGTCATCCTCTACAGACGACACCAGCACAACTTTCTAAGTGGTTACTGGCAAGAAAACACATCGCTGCACTCATAATGTCTAAATGCAAAAAGGAACCGAAACATGAAATAGAAAGCAGAAGATATTAAAGAAAGTCAAAATATCTCAAAAGGAAGACATTTCAAATTCTGCTGCCTCTTCTGTTCCTTTTGTATTCTTTGATATAAAGCAGTTAGAGACTTTGGCAAACATGACTTTGTGTTTATACATCTCATTGCAGTTTAGGGCCACCAGTGTGTGACGCTGCATTGAGCAACTTTAGAGGAAAACATACTGGCGAAGTGCGAACTCGCTTAAAAAAGATTCTCCACTGAGGCAAGTCTGCATCATTTAACTAAACTCACAAACCAAAATCATCAAACTTCAAGGTTAACATTTTAAAATACATTTAATGTAGCAGTGACTGACCATCGTGGCACAGCAAAGTGAGGACAGCACTGCACTGGACAGAATATCAATGAGTGTGTGTGGATGTAAAGAACAAAGTGTAAATGCATATTTACTCCGACACCGCAGAGATTCAGATGAGTAACTGCTTAGAAAAGGCACTCATGAAATCACATTTCTAACAGGTTGATAAGATATTGACAATGTCGCTGAGGAAAGTGGTTGAGAGCGAGAGAGTCTGAGTGTCAGGAGGAGGGAGCGAGAACAAGGTGAAGCCAAGATGAAGAGGAGCCATAACTGTTAATCTAAACGTGTTTGACTCAACTGGAGCGATTTCGTGGAAATGGCAAAGGTCAGAGTGTTAAAGACAGAGACAGAATGAGGATAAAGTAGAGCAAGAAGGGCATGAGTGACGCCAGCAGGCTGGTAGTGGAGGTGAGGGAGGGAGGAAAAGAGAGAAAGCAAGACACCAGGAAATACGCAGTAAAGATATTTAACAAACCTGTTTAAATCTATAGTGTACATACAACTTGTACATAGATTGTATGGCCAAAAGTGTGTGGACAGGTTCACAGACTATTGTGTACTTTTGTTGTGAGGCCTCTTAGTTCCAGTTAAGGGAAGTCTACAGCCTACAATAACATTTTAGACAACAGTGACAACAGTTTGATGACTTTTCCTATTTCAACATGACAGTGTAGCAAGGGTTCCCTCAAAACTGGATTACATTAAATTACAAAATGAGCAATTTGAAAATGTCACCTTGGGCTCTGGGAAATTGTAAATTACATGTTTCACTTTTTTTCTCTGTTCAAAATGATTAATTAAAAATATAATCTGCAGATTAATCGATACTGAAAATGTCCATCACTTGCAGCTCTAATTAGAAACCTAATTATGAGCCTGACCGTATCCCCTAACATCATGGCTGACCTCACCAAGTAACTGCTGAACAGACTAACAGAGATAGCACATACTATGGCATGTTTGGGTGTCCACATACTTTTGGCCATATAGTGTATGTATATTTATAGATTCCTACCCATACACTGTTTAAAAGGAGCTTGAGAGGTATTTATGCAACTCCGCTACAGCTTGAGTTCTGTTTTTATTTCAATGTGATCCTTTTTAGATCTTTAGATCTTATTTTCTGCTTCAATTTTCCCAAATGGATCAATAAAGTTTCATCTTTTCTTAACAGGGTAGATTGTGGTTTGTTTAATGTTGTCCATTACAGGGATGAGTTGACGCTTTGGGGAAGTAAACAACATCTGCGGGGACTAACATTAATTCTCTACGACTACATCCCATTTATCTTTTTATATTTTTTCTCCACTGCATGTCCTGAATAAAAACAGCTTCATATTTTCTGTTCCCAGAGCAGCTGTTGTGGAACCAGAACCTTTATTCTCTGGTCAAAGAAACTATTGTCCTGTCGTTGTCATTGTTGTTGTTGTTGTTCTGACCTCAGTTAATGCACAGACCTTGAATCAGGTTAGACAGATTAAATTAGGGGTTATTCTCAGACGAGTGTTCGTCATTCTCAATGTTATCTGTCCCACCAACCTTCTCTGAGCAATAACGAGACTCTCATCCATATTCAGACAGTGTCATCAAGACCACACTAATACTCGATTATCTAGCTCACTATTATAATTCATAGAGCGCAAGTGGAGACAGAGCGATGGCCTGAGGTAGACGCGGGAGAAGAGAAGGCACGAACAAAAATGGGAGCGAGAGAGAGAGAGAGAGAGAGAGAGAAAGAGAGAGAGAGAGAGAGAGAGAGAGAGAGAGAGAGAGAGAGGCCAAGGAAAAAATATCCAAGAAGAGACTCAAAACAGAAAAATGATGAGAACTGAGTTGGGCGAGGACAAAGAAGAAATCTCTCAGACAACCAAACTGG
Source organism: Nannoperca obscura (assembly GCA_036024295.1). Taxonomy (NCBI): domain Eukaryota; kingdom Metazoa; phylum Chordata; class Actinopteri; order Centrarchiformes; family Percichthyidae; genus Nannoperca; species Nannoperca obscura. The sequence goes on from JAVQJL010028846.1 coordinate 6,663, forward strand.
GATGACCAGCGTTGCCAATGTGTTTCCTGTCCAAAAAAATAAAACATTAATTTGAGGGCATCAGCAACGCATGTGTGAGGAGCTGCCCTGCAGGTATTTAACCCAAGGCCTTGTTTTCCCTCATCATAATATCCAACGGTGCATAAACAAGGAAGCAAATCTCTGTTTACATCCGAGCAACTGCGGGGTCAAGTACTGAGTGTGTGTCTGCTGAACGTAGGCTGTTACCAAGTTCTGTTGCTAGTGTTTACTTCCATCTTCATTCTTGTGCTCTTCCACTCATCTACACACCTCTCCCTTTGTTTCTTGTTTATTCATACCTACTTATCCTTCCCTTTCACCATCATTTTTACTTTGACACAGCTTGAAGTATTAAATCACTTCATTCAGTTCAGTTTAAATATTCAGTCACCAACTACGCAGTTTGTCCACTTCTTTCTAAACTAAACAATGGCATCTACCACGTTCAAATGCAGTTTGCAGTACGTACAACAGGAAGTGAACACATCACTCTTCCAGTGTGGTGTACATGATTATTTCATCAATTTCCATCGTTAAAACCGCCTGTGATCAACTAAAAGCCATGTTCAGACACGTTGGATTGAGCTTTAACACAGTGCAGTCATTATCCTGCAAACATTAGAGCCACAAACAAATTCAAATCAAAGGGAAAGATTTTATGACATATGATGTCAGCCATTGTGGGGTTAAAGCTGAGCTTTCACATGTCTCACCTGTTGCTTCAACAGACAGCGATGGGGCCGTTAATGGTAAAAGATAAAAACTGACACCACATGAAAGAATAGGAGGGAAATGTTCGTATGAAGCTTCAGCCTTTCAGCAGCGCGTCTGTCTGTCATCGTGCCTGTTGGGACAAAGAGCAGCCACTGAGCCAAAGCCAATCAAATGAAACAGGATATGTTAATGTGATGTTCCATTAGGTGCTCCGTACCGCTCTATTAGCCTGCTGATAGCGGTAAACACCATGGAGAAAGTACCACTGAGGCCGCCTGTCAATAAATACGTGACAGGAAGTCCTTAATACTGTAAAACAAGACAAATTAAACTGGAATAATGCTCTAGATGTATGTTGTTTGTAGTGTGCCCTCTAGTATCCCATGTATCAAAGGCTTTTTTTATTTGAGGAATGAGTGATAAGATAGTGGTGAGTGTGGGTGACAATGAGGAGGTCAGACAGAGAGCCAAGAGTGCAAGGGGGCACGGTGTGTTTCTGTCCACTCTGTCTGTTACGGTGCCGCCATGGGAGAAAATCTCTGCCTGCGGCAGATTCAGCCTGTCAGAACAGACTGTCTTCAGAAATACAAGAGGTGCTCCCTCAGCTCTCCGTCTCTGTCTGGTTTGTGTTGCTGATTGGTTGATTTCAGAAGCTCAGGGGTTGTCACGGCTTCTACTATATCTGTAAAAATCTCATTCATCAGCTGCTTGGTTATCCAGTCATATTCATACAGGTGAACACAGCGGCCTTCATACAGTCATTTACAGTTTTCCCCTTTTAGACCAACATAAAACAGGGTCTGTTCTGGTTCGCTCACCTAACTTTCAACCATATCTACCAAAAATAAACCCAAAAAATAGCAGGTTGTGGCGACGTCAGTGGGCGTGTCTTATTCTACATGTTGGAAAGAGAGGATGGAGAAGGCAACAATGGTCTGTGGTCTACTAGGGTAATAGTCCACTACGTCTTTTTATCATTAATGGTTGGATTAAAATAAATATCTGTAATAACAGAACAAAAGCTTGCAGGTAATCAGTGCGATCTGCCATCTCGCTGCTACTGTTTACATCCGTTGTGCATCATAGTTCAACGGCCTTCGGTAATGACAGATCCTTGATTCCAATGGTTCCGCTCAAATCAGGTGGAGACACAGGCTGGTTCTCTAGATACCATCAAGGTTTTGAACAGAACCGGAGCTCATCTGGTAGTAAGGGGCATCAGTGCACTCTGTGTGTTCCTTCTAGGTGATAAACTTAATGTTAACAGAGTATATCACATCCAGCCTTCTGCCTTTCGGCACCACCGATGTCTGGTTACATTTATATTTCAGCAGCCACTGTGGATACAGGTGACATTTACAAGATCATGCTAAACTAATTATTTAGCTACAATACTAGAATATTACACAACTCTAACAGTAGCACTAGTAGAGAATAGTTATAAAGACAGCAAACCAACTCAGTAATGTGTGTTATGCACTAACATTGACCTAAAGTTTAACATTAGCTAACATTAGCCACATACTGGTAACGCGACTGTTGAGCAACAGCAAAGCTCATTTGATAATTGACACCAGTTAAATTGTTTTTTCTATAAAATAGGAGAGCAGTGAGGCAAATTTATATATTTTTTAAAAGCTCCGGAGATTTAAGGGCTGCAAAAGCCTGTTCCTCGTCAAACCTCATTCTGAATGTAGAAAATGAGGGAAGAACTATATTTGCCAACCTGGAGCTCTGCTATTATAAAAAGATCCAGTATGAAGCACCGCTGCCCCCCCTACAGTCAACTGATGTCTGCTGTCTGGGCTTATTCTTTTAAAGGTGTTGTGCCAGGGCTCACTGCCAGTCGTCTTTGTTGTGCTGCTGGAGACGGCAGCATCCAGTCAACTAGAAAGAAGAGACTCCATTTCCATCATAACAGTTTAATAGGTTATTATGAATTTACCTGCATGTACCACATTAACATTCATCCAATGGAATCAAAAGCTCTTAGTCAAAACGATGTCCACTGTTGATTCCTATTGTTCTTTCATTTTTCTCCTTTATTCTTCTCAAACTTTCACTGAAACACAAGTGAATGTTGTTGCTTTCTGCCCCACCAGGCAACTCTTGTTCCTGTAGGTTTTCCTCTGTAATCATCCTTTTTCTAAGCTCCTAATGAAAGCCTCAGAAGGGCTCCAGGCTTCCCCTGGTAAAGCGCTTTTGCTGAGAGGATGAGGCCCTGTCACTAGAGTCTACTGTAAATAGAGAGAGTATCATCAGGCACCACGCTCCCAGCATAAGTAATCCTGGTTGCAACTTTAAAGAGTCAGCGCCTCAGTCTTTGACAAAAGCTCCTCAAGTTTAGACTCATAGCTCTGCTTGGTCAGAGAGGCACAGGGAATACGATCAGAGTGTTTTCACTGGGAAGGCACTCAAGTTATGTCCTCGTGAAGGACACTAGCACTCTCAGATGCTTCAAGTTGTTATGTGTCATTAATCTGTGATGTTCAGTGCACTTCCAGGAGTTATTTTCTCTTGACACGTTGTCTTTTACTTTTTTCCCCCTGTATCCACTTTTGCGCTGCCGCTCTTATCTGCCTCTACTTTGAGACTTTTACATTTCCTGAATGTCTTTTGACAGAAGTAGGATCTTGTTCAATGTTTTGCAGTCAGTATGTGCAGGTGGAGAGAGCAAAAGCGGTGCTTATACTGATAAGAGTGAGGGTGTTTTTCCAGCAGAGAAAAAGCTAGAGTGGTGCTTAGAACTCAACATGTCTTGTGGCTGTGTTGCACTCTGGTGTATGGAGGCTACCGTCAATGGAGGACTTGTATCTCTGCCTCTTCTGCAGTGGACTACTCCCTGAGCAAAAAATATGAGTCTAGAAAAAACACTTTGCGCAAAACACAAATTGTTTGAGTGGCTGACCCCAAAACATTTGTGGACTGTTAATGTTAAGCTCACAAATTCCCTGTAATCAAACACATCCAATGTGCTGTAAAGATCTTATGACTGCTGTTGTCTAGCTATCAATAGAAGTGACAAGAAAGCACCAACAAACAAAAAAGACCCACTCAAAAATGCAAAGTATATTAACAAATATGTGATTTAGTTTTAAAAAGTTGATACACCGGTGCTTTTATTTTCCCCAAGAGAAAATTCAGAGCTAGACTAAGGACACATTTCAAAATTGGATAGAGCCAGCCTAGCTGACTCCAGGTCTGTATTTAAAGCAGGGCTATGTAATGTCTACCTTTTACAAATGAACATGGTCAATGCAACACACTGCTGTTAAAGCCTACTTGGTCTGGAATAACCAGTATTGTTAGCTAATGTTGGCTAACGTTAGACAGATACTGCTGTGTGATTAACATCAGTGGCCATAGTTCATTGAAAGTTACACTGTCTGGGAAAGAGAGCACGTGTTGGGGTTAGGGAATGTTGAATTATTCCCTTAAAGCAACACTGTATAGATTTTTTGCTGAATAACATCCTGAACACACAAGTGACGATAATGGAAGTCAGAGTTGCACAAGTAGAGATGTGTCATAAAGTCAGCAATCTGAATCAGCAATGTCAGGTTTACAGCAACATTTATATAACGTATGCTAACATTAACTATTTTTAGCCACCATAAGGCTAATGGCCATAGAATATAAAGTAGGCTGTTGCAGAAAAATATAGCAAAAGGATTCAGTAAGGTACTTTTATTTCTAATGAATTTAACTTTTACTTTATAAAATGAAGAATGGGTTATTTAAAGTTACATACAGTAGTCTTCAGGGTAGCTTTGATGACATTTGTAAATGGAAAGTGAACGTAAATGCATTTCTTCTTATTAAGTACCACAGTATCGAATGAGACATGAATATGCAGAAACTCCAGCTTGCACCCTCCAGCAGAACATCTCAACTTGAGCTCAGCAGGGCCACACTATCAGAGGATTCTGTCATCAGAGACTGATACCTTGAATAGAAGCCACTGTGCTCAGTGCTATGGGTTTTGGGCTTTACTATGGTGCATGAAAAGCAAAAAGTTGGAAACTTTGTTCCGAGTACAAGCCTTCAGAACACTGAGCGGAGAAGCCTTGTCAAGCAAAACAGACTAAGTACGAGTGCCAAGTCTCCACAGACAAATGTCACTTTGACGTCATTATCTCAGGCTTTTCTGCTTTCATGAATATAAGCCTCTGAGAAAAGAACATCTTTTAAAGAGAAGTTAAAAGTTTGCACAAACAATCGTGCCTTTAAAGAACAGTCCATTTATACGTTTTTCCTGCTGAGATACATGATGTGAACAAGCTGCTCAGACGAGCATTTAATGAACATCTAAAGAACGGTGGCGCGCGTGTGTGTGTGTGTGTGTGAAGCACAGATATTATTTTTAATGAAGACAAACAAGTACACACAGGCATCCACAAATAACACACATGCACACACAGAAAATACACACACACACACACACACACATAATTAGCACCTAAGTGAGCTCATTTGAAGCTAAAGAAATGGCCCCTGTGCACCCGAGTGTGGGTGTGGGTGTGTGTGTGTGTACAATCATGAGCAGTAATGCAGGTAGAGGATCAGAAAATCACATCAAAGAGCCCTAACATCCTCAGCAGGGACTAATGGTTTCATCACATCCAAACTGAGCGGGTGCATTTGTGTGCGTGTGTGTGTGTGTGTGTGTGTGTGTGTGTGTGTGAGAGTGTCTTTGCAGAAAGTGCATATTTCTGATTCCACCTCAACATGTGTGTTTTTGGACTAAATCTGTAGCCTTTATTGTCTGTTTAATTAGATTCAGAATCGATTCTCGATTTAAAATCAACTGTAAGCAGAAAACGCCACACACAGCTTTTTGATTTGAGAAGTGAACTGCTATGTTTTGGAAGCACATTACAGCCTGTAATGGCAATGAAAGTGTAATTTACATCACTGGCTAAATATCTGTCTATGTCTACCTCAACAGATGTTGCTCCACTGTGCGGATACTCACATTATGTCCCCAGCAGTGGAGAACACTCTTTGTTGTTCTCGTACCAGTGAAACCATCGTTGTCCTGGTACTAGCTGATTGCTTCTATGCACACATTGGCACATTTCACACAGGGCACCCTGTTTAAGCTGCTTTAGCCTGCCTACCTTCGCTGCTTCCTCTGCTAGCCGCTTTGCTTTTTGCCGCTCTACCCCAGCTCCTCCTTTTCATGCTATGTCTGACTTCATCAATGTCATTTGTGTTGTCATTTTATTGATGCCTGCTTTGTTCTGCACCCTGGGGGATCTTTGATGCTGATCTCTCTGTCTTAGGCTTTCCACGTATGCACGTATAAGGACAGGGTTAGATACTGCAGATAAATATAATGATTTCTTTGACTAAAGTGCTCCTGACTGAACTGGTTTTAAAATGTGTTAGATAACCCAGTACAATAACTACCTGAATTTTCCTTGCAAGAACAGAATTGTTTGATTCACATCAGTCACTGATGAAGATACATGGGTGCTGCTGAGGAACCTGCCCGTGTCCTGCCGGGTCCTCTAGTGCTTGTACAGTAGAGAAAGGATCTGAATTTGCATCAAATGTCAAATGAGCTCTCAAAGCGTCTCTGCAGAGCACTGCTACACCTGAAGATACACACTGCTTTGATGTTTACTACTAACAAGACTACAACACATGAAATCACATATTCCAGAGATCCATTACCTTATACATGTCTAAGTTAGTTCTTTCCAATCACAAATCCATCACATGATCAAATTGACCCACAACTCAGCATATTATCACATCACAGAAAACATTACGGCAGCCCTGCTGGTCGCAGAATGAAGCAGACACTTGCATAATGCATTCTGAAGCTCCAGGAGCCCAGAAACCAGGTCATCGTAGGCTGACCAAGAAAAGCAAGCACTAGAAAAGATGTGGAAGTTGCTACAGGCAATTCTGCAGCACAAAAAAAGTTGAAGCATACATATTTAATAAAATTTTAAGAATCACAGGCGATTTCTGTGCTGTATTAATACGGCAAATGTGCAGTATAGCTGTCTTCAGACTCTCACAGGAGGAGAGAGTGGAGTCTTTCCTGGGATTTTGTTTGTAACTGACTTCCCACCTTTGTATCCCTCCAAAGAACACTCTGTTCCACCACTTTGAAGCCATTAATGCATGCCTTTATCTTCTTCCTTGTAACAATATGCTTTATATCTCTCAGGAGCCTGACAGCGCAGGTATTTTTCAGTCAGGCGGTGTACGGTGCTGCTGGCAGACAGTGACTGTTGACTAAGGAGAGGGCAGCGGTCTTTAAGCACAGGCCGAGGGGAAAAAGGAAATTATACTCATCAGCGCAGTAGGAGTATGACGCTTTTTAGTCATGCTACAGCAGCAATTAAAAATTGGCTCCTCTAAGGCATGAAAAGGACTAAAAGCTAGATATTCTAATGGAGCAGTGGGTGACTGCATTTTTTAAATTCACACTGTTTCATGTCTCTGTGCAAACCGAGCTAAGCCGGAGGAAAAAGATGTGTGTTTCACGGTTAGCTGAACTGTGAGCTGATCCATGAGCGAAGTGAAAGAGGTGTGAGGGGAAAAACGGCATATAAGGCCAAACCCAAAACTCAAAAGACAAACAGAAAGTGGGCCAGCATTCGAGCAGAGGCCTGGGGGATTTCATGGATATACAGCAGCATTTGGGATTAATGATGAAGCATGAAAAGACAGAACTGATGGTGTTCACTTCACTAGAGGCGGCAAAAGACACCAGAATAATGCACACAGACACTCACTCACTCACTCACTCACTCTGTCAAATGCATGCTGTAGCTGCTGCTAACTTACAAACACACACACACACACATACACTGCCGGTGGCTCTGCCTGACACACACAAACAGACATTTACAACTAATCTGCTTGCTCCCTCTGATTAGTCTAAAAACAAACACGGCAGTCACACACTTGTTGCCAAGCAACAGTAATGCTCGCTTGATCAGTCGCCTCTGAAATGCTGAGCAGAGGAGAAAAGAGAACAGGCCTCATTATCAAACCATTTTAGCAAAGGCCTGAGCATAAAGGGAAGATACTACTACTACTACCAATAATAATAATAATAATAATAATCCAAGATTAGGAAAACACAGACCTCCTGCCTGCCTGTTATTTGGGAGTGTAGAAACACTAATGGTTCGTTGTTTGACACTATATACATTTAGAAATTTCTGCTTGTGATCTCTCCCCAAAACCAGATGAGGGTCGATGGATTTTACTCCCTTGGAAATTTACTTTCTGCAGTATGTGAGTCTTGAACACTACGAGTCTAGAAGACATGACATAAAATGCCCGTTTTATACCCACTATTGTATTTCAGCCCTTCTGAGCATTTCTCTTTTACGACCCCAAGACGGATAATGTTCTCGGTTCCAAGCTGTTCACCTTTTGCAATCATACATCATGGCTGTTTGTTTCGCCCAGGTCTGCACAGGCACAGGTGATGGCCCTGGTTCTTTATTTGTTCTAACTCTTGTTTTACACCTTAAATGGGTACTTAAAGTGGTGATCTACTTTTGTCACGGAGCAGATTTGTTCTGGCACTAACACAATTCCAGGCTCACAGCACAGCATGTCTAACTCTTGTGTCTTCATACACACATTCATGCAAACACACTGGTCCTGACAGCATGAGAGGACCAGTAGGAGGATGTAAACACTGTAGGCACTCAGCTTGTGGGTGTTCTGCTGGATCAGTGGTCTAACGCGCATGCCATGTAAATGTGACGGATTTGGGTAGAATCCAGCTGAGGGCCTTCATCTTCCAACTGCGCCTCTCTTTCATGAGTCTTATCTCTTATCTGTAACGATAAGCATGCCAAAATAATACAAAGGGTCTAAAGCAGTGCTGTTCCTCACTACCAGCGAGTGCAGTGTATAAGCCTATTGCATGTAGTCATGTGTTGAAGCATTTTGAGATTGATTTGAAAGGACTACGTGTTAGTTCTCATTCATTCACAGTTAACATCAAGTCTACAGCCTCACTAGCAGCTCTGTGAGCCTGCTGAGGATGATAACATGCACACTGACAAAATAAAAATGTTTATCTGGTACAGTGTTAACCATGTTCATCTTAATTTAGCATAATAACATTTGCTAATTAACACTAAACACAAATACAGCTGAGGCCAATAGGAATGTCATTCATTTGCAGGTCATAAATCAAAGTATTGAACAAAATAAACAATTGACTGTGTGTGTACCAAGTTTCATGGCGATCCATCCAATATTTTGGAGACATTTCACTGAAAAACAAAAATGTCAACCTTTTGGTGACACTGGAGGTGAAGTTATGGACTATCCAAGTCAGAAGGATTCATCCTCTGGGGACCATGAATGCCAGTATAACATTTAATGGATAGATACCTTACAGAATAAATCCATCCATGGGTGGATTTTACATTTGTTTTTTCAGAAAGAATTCCTTTTATACATTTGAGAAAAGAGAAATTCTATAATATTACATAGTATTTTAATATGCTAATCTAATGAATCAAATAAACACATAATAAGAAAAACAAGCTTTCAATTTTGCAGCTAAATTGTGTAGGTGTAGTTGTCAGTGCATGCCAGACATGCATCAAGTACTGCCAGATGCAACGTGCATCCGTCAACATGCAGTAAAATCATACACACTACTTACTTAGTCAGAGTTGTTATATCCCAGCTGTAACCATAGCATCCTGGGTTTAAATTCATTGGGCACTTTGTTCCTTCCTTAGGCTTATTATTTAAATGAAGCAATGGGGTTTAAAGGCTACTATTTTGCACAATAGGCTGTGCTCAACCACACTCATCACTGCTCTGCACCTCCATCAGCCTCACACCGAATCTCATTTAAATTCTGTTTCCCTTAAGGGCAGATGCGACTGCAGGAGTTTCACATGATTCAGCTGCAGGCAGACTTTCTTAAATGTGACTGTACACTAGATAATATTTTCTCAAACGTTTTGTTCCAAATCCTGAAACTCTGGCAGGGATGTTAACTGTAACAGTACATATTACAGGGAACAATGTAGAAGGTATCCACATACAGTAAAATCTATGTATTATCAAGTCCAGTATCCATTAAAAGTTGTTCTACTATTTACACTAACAGCTAGCGGTGGCCAATAACTGTTAACCAGCATACAGCAAGCAGGATACCACACATAAACACACCACACAAAGTGGTCATATACTTGGTCGTTTGCTACACAGATGTGTTGTGCTGTTTCTCCAATATTAATGCTGCAGAGCTTTCCTGTAGTAACAAGCAACTGGGTAATTTTAACATTAACATGTTCAACAGCCGGCATAATCCTCATAGATTAAGACTGGGTCGGGAAGTGTCCAACTTTAATTTATTTTACAGGATTTACTGCTGGTGGTGATTACACCAAATCACTGAAGACTGGAAACAGTGTGAACTAAATAAATAATTGCAAATGAACGATATGAGGTGCCTGTTTTGTATGGATTTGCTATATAATTTTCCTGTTCACACTAGGGGAAAATTGCACTCACACTTAGCGAACATGAAAACAAGTGCGTTTGAACTGTTAATGTTAAGTTTTCCTCTAAAGGGAGTTTGTCTCTAATGAGTGTGACAGCATCCACTTAGGGAAGTGTTTTGCTTGCAGGGCTTTGCAGCTGAACTCTTCTGCAGCACTGGACCGAAAGCATATCCCATCTCAGTGCTCATTAAAATGCACCACAGACTAAACAGTGAAAGTTTCACTAAAACACTGTTCTCTTTGGTAAATATAAATATAGGCACTACATACTAAACATAAAAAATTACAAAGGGGTTCTTTAATTGTGACTCTGCATTAGTCTACATCTTTGGACTCAATAAACAGAATGAGGTCAAAACTCTAATAAGTCTAATATGAGCGTTATGGCCCGTGTTTTAAAGACCCTTCGCTGAGTCCCATCCACCTTAGTTACTGTTGTTGCCCCTTTCAAACTTTCCATGCTAGCACATATTTGCTGATAACAAATGAAATGGCAAATTTGATCAGCAGTAGCTACATAGCTACTGTGACTGTGACTTAAATATGCACTTGATGCCTACATAATTGATATTGTGGTAAAAGACTGCATGTGCCAGCATTCTCACCAGCTGATGATCCATGTAGAAGACACAAAAAATGCAGATGTTAGCCTGAACTGTGATATAGCATTGTAGCACCCAGAACAGCTCCCACACGGTGGATGTTCTGGTCTTGAGTCTGTTTTTTTATCATAACCTGTAACCGCATATAATAATGTAGTTAACTAGCAATATGGTAACTGGTGGCCGAGGAAGAAATGCTACTTTTAAGTTTCTATTGTAGGATATGAGCTAGTTATGCGGCCATGCTCATGTTTACTGCAGATAAATAAACGGTTTGGTCCTTTACTTACACTTTCACTCTATGTTTTTGGTTTTGACTTGACTGTATTTTTTATTCCTTTTATCCAACCTCATGTAATGCTTGATATGCACTGGATAAAACATCCCATTACTGCTTGGAAAATCAAACAGATGTGATTACACTCAACAGCGCCTGTTTTTCTGTTTGTGTGTTTGTTTGTTTTTTAACCTTGTGAATGAAAAACAGTATAAGGAATAAAAAAACACATCACAGAAATATCCCCGTATTCTGTCTCTATTACCTTTTAAAGGTCATATTGATTCCTCAGTTTATCAGGTCAGTATTCAACAGAATGCAAACGCCGGAAACTGCAGGAAAGAAGAACTTCAGCATCTGTGTCTCACTTCTTCTCTCTGTCTCTCTCTCTCTCTCTCTCTCTCTCTCTCATCTGTCATCTATCAGTGTAATATTTTAAATCTCTCTGGACTTTTTGGCTGCAGATATATAGTATGTCTTCTCCCCTATAATGGTCTGTGATCAGCTCATTTGATGTTTCATTCCTTCCACTCTTTCCTCTTCCTCACTTTCTCACAGCTCTTCCTTCCTCTGTGCCAACATACACAATCTCAGACAGCCTGCACACGCCTGGGGAATGAGCATTAACATCCAGTATGTTTACTCAGCGGAGGTAGACTGCATGACGACTGGCTCGAGCTGTGTTTGACATTCTGCTAAAGTGCACAACACACACACACACACAAACGCCCACGTGCAACCTATTGACCACTTACATCATCAGAGTCTTGGGACGGCTTCACTGCAATATTTACCGAACCTCAGCCCAACTGAAGCAGCAGCTTCATGACTTGTGTGAGCAGCCATCGATCTCAGCGCCACTCAGCTTTAATCACAAGTGAACAGCTTCCATTCGAGAGACACTTTAGCAGCTTCGCAGTCACTGAAAAGCTTCTCCCAAAATGAACAGCTAATTAGTTAACTTCAGAGGAATGAGTTAGCTGTTGCTGTGGTTGTTATAAAGTCTTATGAATATGTCAAAGCAGCTGCATACTCCACTTAATCAGTTCTTAATGAGCCTTCATTAAGTTGTATGCACTAATTGATGGGTGAACTCACCGTCCAGCACCGACAAATTTGTAAAATATGAGCGGAGATCAAGCGTTCTCCAAGCATGCAGTCGAGTAAACCTGTCAAACAAACATTGTATACATATAATGTGTACGTGAATTCCTAATACACAGAGCGTACCTCTTGACTCACAAACACTGACAAGATATCCAAGGAAATGGTCCAAGGAAAGTCAGTTATTGAAGCTGCCTTAAGAGGCTTTTAAACCAACGCCCAAAAACACCATCCTCCAAACTCTTTATATACAACTTACTGACCCACACAGGAACAGACCGGGTCCACTTTAGTCTAATAAGTCATCACATCTAAATCAGTCTCAATGTGTGACCCGCCTTTAAGAAAGCACATCTGGTATAAAAACACACGTTTCTTACCTTTCTCCACAGTGGTCACCCCCATGGACGGCTGGCACAGGCTGGCCCTCGTCTCCCACTTGCCCTCGTCAGGGTGGTACATCTCCACGGAGGCCAGCGGGGTCTGCTGTTGATTCATGCCCCCAAGCACCATCACCTGGCCCCCCAAAGCCACAGCCGAGGCCCCCGCCCGCGCAGTGGGCAGCGGCGGCAACTGGCTCCACGTCTGGCTCTCTACATCCAGGACCTCGACGCTGTCCAGGGGCATGCCGGTTTCGCTGCAGCCGCCCAGCACGTAGAGCAGGCCTTCGTGGTAGACAGGAGTGCAGTAGACGCGGCGCTGCGACATGGGGGGGAACTGCTCCCAGTACAGGGACTTGACAGGACTCACCGCCATCTCCTGCACAGGCATGTCTCCAGGACCGAGAGGAGGGGACACACCATCACACACCGTGCCGGGGAGGAGGAAGAGGAAGAGAAGGAGCAGAGGGAGATGGTGGGGCGAGGGGGCACGCAAAGGTGGAACAAAACTGAGCGAGAGCAGAAGAAACAAGCAGAAGCTTGTTCCTTTCTGTTTGAGTGAGCGCCTGAACTCGTGTCCACTGAGGAAAGAGAGGGAAAGAGACAAGAAAAAGTGAAAGTTGGGTGGATGGGGGTGGGGGTGAAGAGAATATGGATGCTAGTGATTGAAAGAGTGAACAGAATAAGGAAAGAGAGAGAGAGGGAGGGAGGAGTGTGGCTCCTCAGCCAGATGTCACGACGCTCTCTATTCAAATGTTTTATTCATCGGGCTGTTGGTGTTTGGAGCAGTGAAGCCATCTGTCCTTTCTCTCCGGCCCTCTCCTCTCTTTCACTGCCTGTATGTTATTTTGGTTAACGTTTTGGCTTGAGTATATTCCTAGGGGGGAAGGAAAAGATTCTTGAAGAGGGTGTTCCAGGGCTTAATACTTAATCCCACGAAAACCTCAAAGTCAAGAGAGGAGGAATGGAAAAAGAGACAAAAGAACGAGTGGGGTGACGGCACTGGATCAAAGACCTCGGAAGGGAGAGTTGAGGAACACTGACCTTCACCAGTGCCCTGATAATCCAAGAGAAAGCCTTTACGCCTGAGAATATTATTCCAGCAAACAGAAGGCAATTATTCAGGGCTAGCAGTCGCCCTCAGCTGCAGCTCCGCAGTTTTATTTGCACCCTGGTGATAGAGCAGTAAAAAGAAATCCTGTAATAAATGCACCAAAGTCTTTAAATGAAAACTCTACGGGAGTGCAATGACTGCAAGAAAGATCTTCTTCCCGTTTTTCAGTGACGGGCTGTCAGGCACGCGGCCCTCTGAACCGTGTGCTTCACAGCCTCCTGGTAGCTGGAGAGGATGAGGGTCCCCTGGCGGAGCCCAACCTGGAAGAAAAGACAATTCAGGATTAGTGGAGGAGTTGGAGAACAAATTAAGAGCTAGAATGAGAATCGCACATTGAAGCAAAAAAGAACAACCAGTTAATATCTTCACATCTTGTCCAGCAGTTATATACTGATCAGTAAGCAGATGTGTTTTTTTGCCGGACAGGCCCCGGCGTTTCATCTGCTGGAGCGCTCTGCGTTGGCGTTGCCTGCTGGACTGGTCTCGTTCTAACAAACGCCCTGAGGTTTGTTGCGTAGTAGTTAGTTCAAAAATCCAGAGGCCAGGATGGTAAGAAAGTTGCTATTGGATGCAAATTAATCATGAAGACTACATTAATACTTCAAATGGCCTCAAGACATCACAAGCTATGGAAAAACTTTTGTGTACAACAAAGGATTAGCTATAATCTGTACTTTGGAGCCACATAGAAAACCACATGCAGAGCAGCATCCCTACGTTCAATCTGCGATTTCAAAAGCTGCAATTTTTGAAGAATATCAAGAGTTACTGCGGATTTCAGAACATTTCTTTCAGTTAATGTAAAAGATCTGTCGCTGACTATGAAGATCATTCACTTTTTCCCTCAGCTAAGCAATCAGCACATCACCATTCAAACCACGGTGACGCTCGGCGCTGATTCTGACGGGCTTTAGTTCAGTAGTACACTAAGAGGAGATTCACAAAAAGGACTGCGCAGCTTTTGCAGCTGCTAAACCTGCACAAATGAGACAAAAATAAACCGTGTAAGCTGACGAGAAACTAGCGCCTAGGTGCTCTGGTGCTATTTGCACGACAATTTATAAGGTTTTCAGCTCAGCAGCCAAGTATTGACAAGAGAGTAATTATATCATGATCGTTTGCAGCCTTTTGGTAAGCTTTTAACAAGCCAGTCACAGATTGTATTTCCCCGCCGAGCTGACAAAGGTGAAGCTCAAGCAGCTAAAGTGTGAAGCTGTCTACAGTATTATTAATGATTAGCATTCTTATTTAAACATTATCAGACGTGATGAGTCATTATTACCACAGCTGTCCAACTGTGTAGCTATTATCAATATATTTTACATCACTATTAAATGTCATGATTGTATTTTGATATACCATTTGTGTAATATCTTATGTGTGAGGTAAATAGCCCACATTTTCTATGAATTGCATTATTGGTCAGAAAAATCTCAGTTATTTTCTTCACATCTTTCAGCCTTTTGAATAGCGTAGCAGACCGACTCGTAAAAAACATAATCCTGTCAGGTCGCAACATAATAGCACTGCTCTCAGATTACAATGCATGTTGTAATCAGAGTCACATTCATACTGTTGACAACAATGAGATGTCTGGCTGTGTGTGTGTGTGTGTGGCAGAGACACAGCAGGAGGCGAGCACAGTGTGACCTGAGGATCGAAAGGGGAAGCAATGACATTTGACAGGTGGGAGGAGCGACACAATACATCTCCTCTGTGTCCTCGTCTTCCAGCTCACGCTCACACTAACACGTTACACTATACTGTATGCTCATAATTCACACTGATGCCTTCTTGTTAGTCCCACTTAGTGGGCTGAGTCCTATGGACACGCTGACCTTTTACAAGTCAAGAGGGAAAGAGAAATGAGGACGGCAGCAGAGAGATTAGTGTGTCCACACCTGCATTTAAATGTGGATGTATTTCCATAGGAATGGACATTCAAACATCTTTTACACAGTGTGTGTGTGTGTGTGTGTGTGTGAGTGTGTGTGTGTGTTTGCAATGTTGAGAGCTCTGTTGTGCATCAGCATCACACTGGCTACTAGGGCAACTACATAAAAAATTATCCGACTGAGTTTTTAGTTCTTGTATTATTTATCAATGGTTTTGGGAGGCAGTCCAAAGCCAGCTGTTTTGTTACGATATAAAACTTCTGCCACTAACACGCTCTGACAAGAAGGGGGAACGCACACGGCAGCGTGGTGTCTTTTGATGCGAGATATGCGAGTTAAGTCTTGCTGCTAAATTTAACATCTGATGCTTGCCGTGTCATATCTACTGTGCACCGGCATCCTCACACCGCCGAGAAGAAGAACGACATCAGTCCTTCCCTTACCTCTCTACTACTTCCAGTGAGTCTGCCACAGAGATTAGCACACATGGAAAACTCACAATTATGCAAATATATTTTATTTAGTTCACAGTTCAATACTGGGAAGGATCATCTCTCTCTCCTCTCTCACTCTGCCTTTCTGTGCCTTCTCCCTACATGCCTGATGCCAGAAACAGCTGACGTAAAGGCCAGAGATATTACATATTCATAAATTGCCAGTGTTGAAACTAGGTATAGTAGTAGTATTTCCTTTAACGATCTGATTAATCGTTTTGTTATATAATACCAGTAGGCTAACAAGTACACACCGTTCTCCCAACGCTCAGCTGCTACACATTATTACACTCTGTGGTTATCAGCGGTGAATGGTGCTGTGGTAGAGCATGCAGGGCAGATGTGACTATGATCTAGACTCCCCGAGGTGCTCTGTCCCTACTAGCAACACATGCTGACAGCCTAATGCAGTGAGCCAACAACACGGGAACAGTGCAGGGAATCAAGCACCTAATGGAAGGGAAAGCGGAGTGCATTTACAGCAGCATGACTCTTCAGGGATCCTGAAGTTCACCTGTACTTG
Organism: Nannoperca obscura; assembly: GCA_036024295.1. NCBI lineage: Eukaryota > Metazoa > Chordata > Actinopteri > Centrarchiformes > Percichthyidae > Nannoperca > Nannoperca obscura. The sequence goes on from JAVQJL010028846.1 coordinate 23,299, forward strand.
GAAAACGTGTAAATGTTGAAATGTATCATGGCAGAACCGTTTTACAAAATGACCAACTGAATGCATGATTAACTCTTCCCTATTCAGCCTCACATACAGTACAGCATTAATATGGAAATGTGTCCCACTCTGAGCCTGAATATGGTTTATGTTTACATCAACATCAATATTTTATACTTTTATGTGTTGCTCAGGATCGCTGAAACTCATCAAAAAAATCCACCCTTGGGTACTAATAAATAAACCATGACATCAGAATCTTGCCCACAGCAGCCTTACACACTGTATATGAGGAATGATCAAGAAGGTCTATGGAATCTAATGCGCCGCACTAACATGGTAATACAGATGGATGTATGTAGTGATGCAGTCATCTGTACTCGCTAGCTACAAACAGTGCCAGATAAATACGGGTAAATGAACCTGAGATACGACAGCCTCTTCATCTGATTAAGCACTCACGAGGGTATTTTGTTTGTGTTTGACATGAGGGTGGAAGATTAGGTGACAGCTGATCAGAACATATAGGAACGCTGAACTTAATCATCTGCTAATAACATTAAAGTAACAAGACTAAGAGTCTACCTTCAGGCTAGTGGCTTTGTGAAACTTTACATAGGCACTACAGCACTTTGAGCTAAATGCTAACAATGACAATGCTAACATGCTGGTGTTTAGCAGGTCTAATATTTACCATATCCACCATCTTAGTTTATTTTTTAATTTGTTTATTTGATAATTAGCACTATTAACATGTCATTCATTTAGCGGACAGTAGTGGACACATTTACATTTTGACTTGACTATGGCACAAGGTGAAAAGTCAAATTTCATAGCAACCAATCCAATATCTGTGGAGTCGTTCAAGTCTGGACCTCCACTGCCATCCCTTGAGCCACACCACTGTAAAGGGGGGGAGTTTGAAGTTGAGCCAAGGGTCTCTACTCAGATAGGAAATATAACCATCAGCTGGGAGACCTCCCATGAGACAACAGGAACATCAGTGGCATCCTGCCAAAGCCCTCCTGGGGATCCTTTCAGTAAATGCTTACAAAAGTAATTAAGCTGATGCTGCTGATGACGACGAGTACAGCTGGAACTGATGATTTATGAAGGTATAAAAAAGTCTCTTAAAAGCAATTACTCAAGATTAAAAGAACACACAGTCTCTGGTCGATTGGCAGGTCAACTTACTGTATCACTTAAGTGACAAAACACTCCACGTGTAGACAGAATCCCACAGTCAGTACTAACAACTTAGCCCTCAGGAGGTTTGGGATTATGTACAGCCAGAACGATTACCTACTAACACTCACCAACAAGCTGCGCATGAAGCTACTGTGCTTAAATGGCTTATTTTCCAACCAGGACCAGCTTCCTGTAGCTTATGAAACAGCTACTTTGCAGAATACACAAGTTGGCAGTCAGTAATGTTTAACAGGGGGTTTAACAAGCTTCAGTTAAAATGTAACTCAGAAAGAAATTAACCACAACAACCCTGACATCCATGACTGCACTGTAGCAGAGCTGTAGCAGAGCTGTAGCCACTGACCTTTAAGTAAATCACATTTGATTGCAGCTTAGCCTCTAGCCAGCAATGATGAGTTAATCACAGTGAAGATGTTTGTGCTGTGAGAAGGTTTCTCATCCAGCTTGGCGTAGAGTATTTGCCTGCTGTGGCCCAATGTCACATAGGCTGACCTCAATTTGATGAATTGAAATTGGGATAATAAGCTTTTTTTTCTCCCCAAAACCCCATGAGGTCGATGACGTGGCTGCTACAGATAAGCAACGGCCAAATACCGAGATGCAACTGCATGGCACAAGTAGGAGGAGATCCTAGATGTGGGTAATGCTGTTTGCTCAGGTTGAGGTTCAACAGCATTTCATTAAATCTTAGTCCAGATTTGAATACATTTGTTGAACCTGAATCTGAAACCTTCTGAATCATTTAGGTTTCAACTGTTTTAGCTTCTCTCAGCACAATGTTTTGGTTTTACAGCCCACAACTTTACGGTTTGGAATTCCTCTCATTGCTCTCATGAAACTTTGTTCCTCTCGTCCTCTTTAATCCTTTAAAAGCAGATCGGTTTAACGAGCTAAGAGGAGCCAGCTTTCTGGAGAAAACTCCAGTTATCCTGTTGGGAGGAAAAATATACCTCTAAGATTAATATAAAGTCTGATATTAGTGCTTCAAAAAGGAATATGTTTGTTTTTTATTATGTTTGTGGTGCACAAAGTTATTTTTAGAAATCAATGTAGGCTACGTCTAAAAATGTTTCCTTATTGCTTTTGAAAACAAATGTTTTAATTAGTCAATTAAAAGGTTGCATTTATTTACAATTTGTACTGCAAATCTGGCCAATTACATAAACTGAGAGCTCCTTTTACTAATCCTGCTGGTCACAGAGAATATATTTAAAGATTTGCTTTAAGTAAAAAGAAATCAGCCACTATATAAATGATCTCCCTGTATGAACTTGAATCAGTGTCAAAAGATTTAAATAATGAATGAAGGTACCGGCTGTGAGTAAATGACTCGCTCCGCATCAAAAGCCCGAGACAAATTTAACTGAAATGGAACTTTTAAAGAAAAGGAAGTTTTAAACGGCAGTATTGGATATAATTGTTTTTGGTTTGCAAGTTAGGAGAGGTCTGAGGATGCACCTCAGCCAACAAGATATTAACATAGCGTGCTGAAATGCAAGTCAACATAATCCATTAAAAACATGGAGTTGTGTCTCTCTGCCTCCCTGGTACGACCCTACATTTTGTTGGCCCCCTGGCATTTGCCTACACTGCCTATAGCATCAGTTGTCTCTGTCATGTCCAGAGAAATGACCAACTTAATGCATGACTGTGAATGTTTAAAGAGAGAAAATTAACTCTCAACTAAAAACCAACTCTGCAGTATGAAAATTATATATTTGCTATTTAGCAAGGATTGTGCCATTGGAGGATTTCAGGTTAACTCTTTATAGGGAACTCATTGAAATACTTTGAAATTCAAAAAATCAACTTTAGGCTGTTATTGGAGAGCATAACAATACTATATTTCTTTTGTAACATTTTTCAAAATGTTTCATTTTCCTGTAGAAAATCAAGGCCAATGAAGTTACCATATCGGGTTATTCGCCCGTCAGTGGTAAAACAAATACCAATAAGTATTTATATAAGCAATACAAGAAAAACACCTATAAGGTGAAAGAAACATGTGTTTTACAACATTTGAACATCACATCAGAACATAACAACAGTGCTGATATACGCACCTGTGTGTGTGTGTGAGGGTTTAAGGAAGT
>JAVQJL010028847.1:0-25433 GCA_036024295.1 Nannoperca obscura
TAAGAGAGAGAATAAATATGTATATATATACTCTATATAAGTATATTTACACAAGCACTCATTGCTAATTTTACGAGACCTGCTTTTACTCCTCTACAGTTCAGGGGGAAATACTGCACACTTCATTCCACTATATTTATCTGACAGTGGTTGTTAATTGTTACTTAGCAAAATAAGATATAACACAATAATACAAAACACCTGATCTGTAGTTTAAACCACTCTGCAGTATATGCAGTTACACCTACAGCATTAAAAACCAGCATACACACTCACTCTTGAACATACTCTGACACTGAAGTAACTCAGACAGCACATCGCTTATTTTGGTTAAAATTGTATTGCAGGTCTAAAATGTGTATATACTATATGTAGTAGTCTATATGAAAATAAGATTTTTTCCATTGTGGTATTAAAACCTTTGTTTAACTGCAGAGTTCAAATTCCCTGTAGTAATTAGATGGTGGATTTGATAGCCGTGTGCCTTCCACCCAACAGTATGCTGGTTCATTATCATACCTCAGATATTTATTCATTTGAATTACCTGAGGTGATTCAATCATGGTAATAATCATAATACCTGATGTCAGGATGAATAATATATATAGGAGTTTGAGAGAATGTCAGTATGTTGGAAAGAAAGATAGCTATACAGTAGAAGTCAGTTGTAGTGGTAAGTATAGCAGTCGGATTGAATTTTGAGTTTAATACATGAAGTACATAATACCTAATTTTAACAAAAACAATAGGCACATAACTGTAAAGAAACTGTTGTAATAACTGTAACAGTTATTTTGGGACTTTTATTTTGAAACATGCGATGAAACTGGGCTGGCCATCTATAACAGAAGCACATCTGTGAGTGGTTCAAATCCCTGGGTGAGCAGGGCGCACCTGGGAAAGATATCTCCGATTATAGGAGTCCCAGCCTTCTGCAAATACCTCTGAGGTGCACTTGAGCAAGACACTTCATCCTCCACTGCTTAACGTCCAGCAGCAGAGCATTGCAGTGACGTGCAGTGGACGAGTAGGAGGCAAGATTCTTCACTTGTGTGTGTGTGTGTGTGTGTGTGTGAATCAGCTAGCTGCTGAGACAATGTTCAATAAAACCTACCATTAATGAATTGAACTGTTAAAAAATCATTTTTGGTACATGATTAATATGAATGGTGATCAATCTTTCACTAAACATTATTGTTCCATCAAATTCAGAATAGCTGAGAAGAGTTCTATTATGTTGCCATGTTGTCAGTGCTAGGAGTCTGGGATAATAATAAGGCTGGAGTACATGACAAGACCTTGATAACTAACTCAAATGGCAAAAAAAAGACTATGCATGCAACTGATACATGTGTCACGTTCACTGACAATGTTGTAACTGATGGTGTAATTAATTTACTAACGTTACTGAGTTACAATAATTGCTATATTATACAATAGAAAAAGAGGGTTGATACCTAAAGCAATAGTCAGGGGCCCATATGAACACTGAAACAGGTTTTGCATGCTGAAATCATACCTCCTGTTCACACTGGACAATAAGAGGTATTTTCCTCCACCTTAAGGCAGACTTTAAAAACTTTTTACCTGTTCTTTAATATACCGACATAATTTATGCATTTGTTATTTATTCCTGATGATGAAATTATTGGAAGTTTCTGGTTTTAAATTACTGCATAAAGACTTGTCTAAAGTTAAATAAACAGCCTATGATACAGATGAACTCCCCATGTAAGTTAAAATGCAATACAAGACAAGATGATCCTGTTGGATACAATTACCTGGATCATTTAGATTTACATGTGATGTGAACTGCATGCAACAGACACTTAATTAGACGGACCTTGAATGCAGTCAAGAAAAAAATGTTTGTTCACAGACTGACCCTGTCTGTAATGCAGCAGAACAGTGTTATCAGTGTTCTTGGGACATCATGTTAGAAGTGACGTCTGCTTTCAAGTACTGACTTTGTTCACTGAACTCTACATTGTACATTTTACAGCAGACATTTTGACTTGTCATAGGAGTCAATTACAATGACATTAACATGGCCATGACAGGGTGACAGTAAATCAGCATTGACAATACCAGGGCCCTGAAACTGAAGCAGCTACAACGCCTTTACTATCTCATGCCCAGTGACAAATATAGTATGAGAACCTGCATGATGTTAAAGTCTGACTTAGATTGACATAGATTTGAATAAATCATGAAATCTACAAACTGACCTGTTTTTTAAACAACTGGGTATGTGTCCAATATATTTACTTGCATATCAATGTAGTATATGAAATATCATGCACTACAAACATCAATAAATCAGATAAAAGCTGTGTGTGTGAAAGAGGGAGGGAGAGAGAGAGAGAGAGATAAGTGAGCAGTGGCAGACAGCTGAAGGATGTTTTGTGTGTTTTCCCTTTGACTGAGCAGCAGCCGTCCGAGTGGAGGAATCTTTTTCTGGCTCCTGCACACATGGCTGGAGGGAGGAGAGAGGAGGCACAGTCTGCAGCGTTTTAGCACACAATTTCATGATGGTTTCAGAGAAGAGGCCAGCCAAGCATTTCAAGTGGTGGAGCAGTGAGAGGGCAGCATTGTAGAGGAGAGCAGGTAGTGTAATGATCAGGTAGACAAGATGACATCAAGCGTCCTCAGGGATGGCCGGGCACAGAGAGCTGACATCCTTCCAGGGAAGGAGAACCACTGAAACAGGACGAGGCAAAACCAACAAACAAGAGAGCCATTAGCCCTAGGCAGACTTGTTATTACTGTACAGCAGCAGAAAGTCAGACACTCAGTGCAACACATGTAGGGAGTGAGACAAAGAGATTTAAACACTGTGGATGAAACATGTCACTGTGTATGTGATTTCTATTGTTAGCTTTTGCATTCCTCAGCACGAGTCAGTAACAACACAACAAACCTATTAAGAATACTGAATTTTGTGCACCATCACCTGATGGGAGCTGGAATTTACATTTCAAATACACTTCATTCAACTCCCAAGATTCATGGGTCTAAAGAAAAACTGTGGAACTATGGGAACTGTAGGATGTGAAAAAGTGCATAAATCATACAATAAATAATCGAACTAATTATAATGCAAAGATACCTTCACAGATCTGATGGTAAATACGTGAATATATGAATGTTTACCATAGCCGCATGGTTGCACCTTAAGGTCACAACCACTCTAGTAGATACAAATGATTTTAGATTTAGTTAAAAGTGAATAGAATTTGTGTGCTCATTAAAATAGTTTATTTTACGGTGTGATAATAAATATGGCAATAGAGTTCAAACTCAATGATACTTCTTATATTTTACTATATTGTATGATGTTATATTGACACATAAAAACATGCCAGCCTTAGACAGTAAATCAATACCTTCTACATGATGATCATGTGTTAAGCAGTGAAAACAAGAGTTTACTGTTGAAGTAGACTGAAATGAATAAACTAAGTTAAACTCAACACTAACTTCAACACTAAAATGTGATTTTTTAAATTAAATCAAATTCATCTGCATGTGTCACTTCTAACATTCCATCTTTTAATTTTCTTACTTTTCATATTATACAACCCTTGCTTTTCCACACCGTTTACACCAGGTGTGGTAACTGACCTGGATCATGTCATTCTCCTTTCATTTACAAGCACTATGAGGCAGATTGTATGTTGGGGAAAACAAGTTTGAAGCATATAATGTCACCTTACAGAAATGTAGAATTTGAGTATTTTCATAATTTTATGAACTATACGTTTTATGTAAAATATTTGGTTTTCTTTTTCTATAGCTATAAATAAAGAAGTAAAGACATAAAGAGATGCACACGATATGAGACAAAAAGTAGTTTGATTCACAGGAATACCTAAAAACATTTTTAATGTCATTTAATAATGGTTTGTTTTTGTGTTTTGATGTAATTTATACATCATAATTTAATATAGTTTAGTTTAATTGAAGAAGTGTTTTGCTTGATATTTGAACACACTCACTACATTGACAACTTAAACCGAATCTTCCACAAATACCAGTTCTCTTTTTAATTAAAAAAAGCCTCTTGTATATCAGGAAAAACCAAATGTACATACAGCGTTGAGGTTGTGGTTATAATTGGGGCACTGGACATTAGAGACTTTGACTTTTTTTCATGCTGTAGTTCCTCAGTTGGCCACTAAAGACATATTAGAAGAACTTAGCAGTACATTGCTGGCAAATTGTGTGGATATGGATGTTATTGTAAGAGAAGCAGCACAATCTGAACAGGCTACATATCATATCAACTTGACTTTGAAATAAAAATTTGGAAAGGATTCCTGCTTTAGCTTTGACTTTGACACTGAAACCATCCATCAAATGAGCAACTGTTAAGCTTTAGTACTTTCTAACTTTGCCTTGTGGGTTAGTGCACATAATTCTCATTGTAATATATCTGCCTGAAAATAACTGCAGGCTGTTAAGTGAACTTTTAACTAACTTGCTAAAGAAAACTGCTTCATGATTTGAGCAGCAGTCATTGACTAAAAGGTTGCTGGTTGGATTTTGTTCTGACAACCAAATAGGGACCTAAAAACAAAATGTCTCGCCTTGATAATAACTCTTTTTAAAAAAAACTATAATTTTGGTCAACAACTAAATAAGATTTTAAATACATAAAAATTATTAATATAAATATTTCATATATATAAAAATTGTTTTTGTTGTTGTTGTTTGTTTTTTATAAAAAAATGAACAGGGAAAATGGTTGGTGACCATGATCATAGGAGAATAATATGAAAAATAATATAAAAGTTAAAAAGAAGCCAAACTGTCTATACAAAGTCATGGTTGGGATGAAACTCTAAAACAGTATTATTTGAATGGTATGATTTAAAAGAGTTCATATGATATTTTGTTTGTTTTTTGACAGAGACAAATATGAATTCACACAATACAACATCGAATCAATTATAAATTAGATGTCAAAGATAATTATGAATTAAGCCCACAAATAAATAACAATTTGTAAAGAATATTCATTCGTTTTGTTTCATATACATACATTGCTACAATAAACAGTGCAATAGAGATTGTGTGCACAAATTAGTAAAATGATTTGCAATATACTGTTACTTTGATTTATTTTGGGTTTTTCGTGCAATTCTATTTAATTTAAAGTTCTACAAATAATGTTTTGCTCTCAGACGGGTCAGTTTGGCACTCCCCTTCTGCATGTAGCAGGCAGTGTTATTTTCTGCAAAGAAAACAAGTAGAAATTACAATTTTAATCATTTAACACTGAACAGTAAAAGTGGGCTTTGACTTGATATTCTAGATTGCAGCACGTGGTATGTGCTTATATCTGTCAGGACCAATACATTCAGAATTTGAAGTAGTTTTGTGGTGTGTTTATACGGATTCATCTAAATAATGGTAGGCTATCAGGTGGCCTACTGGATAAAAGCATCCCAAAGTGGGGACAAACAGACAGGTAAAAATACTGCATTGATATGCTTCTGTTCACATTTCCATTGTTGAGTTGTGGAGCCATTTAAAAAGTTCCTGTCTCCACACACAGCACTCTAAGTGCTTTGAAACTTTTGATTAGAAGATGCATCTCTCGACAGTTAACATGAAAACAAGCTGAATAAATGAATTTCTGGCGTGAATGGACATCAGGAAACACTTGATACAGATTGCAGCTATTTGCATGCATTTCAGGTGTAAAACCACATTCGATTATTATTATTATTTCTTTTACTACACATGATGGTGTGAAACGTCTACTAGAACAATGTCTAGCTAAAGTATTTCTACGGCATCAAAGCTCAAACGTCCTGACAAAATAATGTGTGCAAAATTCTGACAATGACCAGTTGGCCTTATAACCTGCTTAAAAAGGCAAAACGTATGTAAACATTTATATTTGATATAGATCTGTCATGATTGCAGCAAGAAATGTCTGTTACTCTGCACAACACCCTGTTTTATCAAAAACAACTTTATGCTCAATCTGCCTTTATTGTGATGCGAATATAACTAAAAGATAAAAACAAAAAAACAAAATTAACCATTTCAAACTATCAAACTGTTTTATTTATTATATTTAATGTTTAATTTTATAAGGACATGCATGTAGCATAAACTAATGCCACACACCACAGCATTTACAGCCTCAGCTAATTTTCAATGCCCGTTCTTAGATGGGTCACAGACTCAACAATACATTTAAAACACAAACCTCAAAGCTCAACAAGAAAATGCAGATAAAATAGACAGGTCTTATTTCATTGGAGACCAAAGAATAGGAAAACAGTTAATACCTAAATCTATAATTTCTATAATACCTGCCAGTACTTGAACACAAGCATGTTTTCTGCAGTGAAATGAGCCAAATTTTGTATACAAATTTAAAAAATAATTTCAGGGCATGTCATCAAACAGACTTCATCTCACCACAACAATTGGCTGCCAAGGGCAACTAGACACAGAGAAAGACTGGCAGGGACATTTTGCCATATGAGCAACTGGGTGACAAAGCTAGAGTGAGCCGTGGTTGAGTCACAACCATACCCTCTAACAGCTTTGTTTACCTGCCCTTACTGCTGCCCCAATTAATGCTGCAGAGAAGTGGACGAACCAGGTACCCTTGCAACCTTGGTAATCTGCATTGATCTGCGACTGTGTTTTTTTAATTGTTGTTACAAAAGAGAGCACCTATGCTAAAATGTTGCCACTCCAAACAATGCAGAGGACAACGGTACTCACAGAACCCAGAGTACCTAAAATTTCAGGAGGCTAAATCTGTTTCAGAAAGGTGGAATAAGATGGCTTTTTTTAGCAAAGAGTATAGATTTACAGAATATATTTATTAACACGTATATGCATTTAGTTATTTATTCATTTCTCTGATGCGTGTTTATACTGTTATCTATCAACCTAATCTCACAACCATTCTTTAAAACTTGTCATCATATTGTTTTTCAAAGAAACTGAGAGCTTCTCAACATACTTCCCAGCTTGTGTTTGAGTTATAGTTTGAACAAAATTACAGGATGGAGGTTTAGATTTATATCTCAGCATATGATGAATTGGAAATTGTGATACACACAGTGATATTTGATAAGCATAATGGCTGTACCTCATAACGCAAATCATTTTAGTTTTCTTTGAAAAAAAAGCCCATTTGTCCTGTGCTAGCATTACTGAAGAGCCAGCGTATCAGTTTGTGACATACAGTCCAGTCATTTGTAAAACAACAACGTCTCACCTGTGAAATAGTAAATCATCTGCAGTGCACACTTTCTGTTGGAAATTGTCCTAAGCTCAAAATATTTCATTCAAACATCTTTGACTTCACCTGCAATTTCACAACAAGGATGGTAGAGAAATAAAGTTAAGCAATACTTGTGGTGGTATTAACCTTTTTTTTAAAGAGTAAACAACTGTTTTTATATTAAAGTTGTGTGTCATAATTAGGTAGTGTCACAGACTGGGACTTATTCTTTGGTGTTTCATGGTTTTGGCAAGTGTGTTTTTCAGTAAAACTACAGTAGTTTCCAATGAAAAAAAAGATTTTGCTGCCTACATGCAACATGGGCAGGTTTTCTCCCACAGCCAGTGCAGTTCAATATCGTATAATAATTGTACCTGTAACTTAATCAAGTAAATGAATGCTGCATACAGTGAAACTTTAAGAAAAGCTTCTACACTCTAATCCTATTACAAATTTGAATTCCCCAGCTCTCCATTTTTCTCAGCTGTCAGATTATGGTCAGCATCCCGTAAAAGCCCATATTCTGTTTTTGGCGCCCTATTAGCATCATTTCATCCATCAAGCGACATTAATTGTGAATGAATGCAAACTCCTGCAGAAGAATACGATCTTCAAGAGGCCTGTCACATACTTTCTCCACTTGGGAGGACCTTTAACCTACTTAGCTGAGGAACCGCACCGTTTCAAGTAGTGCAGCTGAAAGATATGCACCTGCCCGCTTTTTACTCTCACACTGCTCGGCGATTTAAGAGGAGAGAAAGTATTTGATCTAAACGGTACTACACTGACTGCAGGTGTGGAATTTCTACACAAATTTCCACACAAATTCAGCCCCCGTGCCGGCCACAATATAGATGCAGTTTAAATCTTAAGATTGGAGTGCAGAAGACAATTAATTTGTCTTTGTTGTGCAAGATTTGTCGTTTTAGTCTCAGTATTCAAAGTTCAAATGGGGGTTCCTTTCTGCTTTACGGAATACTAAATTATATTTCGTGTGTAATAACGCCCGAAAATTTGTTTCAATACCTTGAAAGAAAGTGGCTTCAGAGAAAAACATTTTGCCATCAGATTAAATTTCTATTGCTAGTAAATTGCTGTAAACTGTTCGACAAAAAATACACGTTATTGTTGCCAGTTTATTATATAAGAACTGGAAGACTTCACATAGCTTTGGCTTCTTTTCAAATGTTATGTTTCTTCTCTAATGTAGAGAATAAAATTACAGTTCTAAAGGAGACAATTTAGTGCGTAATCACACCTTTTTTTAAGGACACCACACCAACATTTGTACTTTATAAGTCTTCTTCTTTCTTAGGAACCATAACAAAGACGCATCATTTGCTTTAAATGGGTGGCCGATGTACTGATAACAAAGACCTAGAAATCTAATAGGTGCACCGAGGGGCCCAAGACAAAGGAAAAAGCATGTTCACAGATCGTGCGTAAATTACGCACGTAAAATGTAAACTGGATTGTATATATATATATATGGTAGTAGTGCACTGGCATTCATCATTTAATCTTTAACGTGGCACAAATTCTTTTTTCTTTTTTTCACTTGTCAAAAATCATCGAAACTGCACGAGGAGAAAAAACGAAGAAACAACTGGGAAGCCTTTACCATTTATGGCATTTGTTTAAATTGTATTCGCATTATAGAGAACAAGTTAAAATTTAAGTTAGAGATTTAAGGGGTGCACGACTAAATAATTCTCCATGTTTCTCTAGTTTGTGCTTAGCCGGTGTGTGGTTGAGGTTGCAGGTCAGGACCCTGGCCCTTCAGCCATCTCTCCACATCTCTCAGGGTATTGAGCTAGCAAGGACGAGATGGAGGAAAGCAATTCAGCATCCAGGCGCTTTGGTCCATCTGCTGTGTTGTGCTGAACTGAGAGGGGGTGATGATATCGGAAACAAAGGTTGCCTGTATGGTATAAACTACATAAATTGGTTGTTATTTGGTTCTAGTTAAAAATCACTTAAATGGTCGGATGGACGCCTCCACGTCATATATTGGGAAATTGGTTAAAAGGGTCTTATAGAAAGTCCGCACTGTTTATTTGGACAGGACGATTTAGAACCAATAAATCTTATCACTAATGCACACAATACCAAATGATTTAATCACTCGTGGCAAGCAGTGCTTGGCATACAGCTCTCTATAGAATAATGAGACAATTGGTTGTCATTCTTATATTATGGACTTTCACTTGAATTTGAGCAATTACGTCATTTTAAAAAGCTTGTAAAATTTGTACAAGTGAAATTGTCGAAAAGTTCCACCACTGCAAATAGTCAAATAGCTGAACTTTAAAAGCGTGTATTAGAAGAAAGACAGTTACAACGCAAAGTAACACACCGTCCCCGTGCGTAATTCTGAGAATCTAATATATTTTTCCTCGCCATGCAGCCCCCAGGGTATCTTTTATTTTCCTTGAGGCTCCAAGGGTCAGTGTAGGCTAATGTATAGGAATATATTGTATGATATTTATCAGCATGTGTCACACACGCTGGCTGTATCCTGTAAACACACAAAAACACGCTCTATCCAGTAACTACTAACATAAACAGCTGCAAAAAATGTTTTGCAATTTAAATGATTTTCTCTATAAATGTGTCCGATTTATTAACAAACCTTTGCTGGGCCTTCTTTACAGCTCCTTAGCGCGTCCGTGTGTCCGGCTCCCGCAGTCTTGGGCATATTCACTTGATGTGAAAAGTTAACTTAGATTGACAACTATATTAATGTGGACTATATGCTCTGATAAGCGATGCATGCAGCTAACCAGCTCCAGATTTTTATGGGATCCTAATGTGGAGGGTCTGTGGACCAGGGTCCTGCTCTCTGACTCAGTAATCCACAAAGTTGAGAGGTTTGCCTCATTTACATAATGTTAGAGGTCTGGGCCGAGGCCTACCTTTCTTTTCGCCCTGAAAAAACACCATGCTGCGGCTGCCAAAATAGTGGAAAAGGCGCACAGAAGTCTGGACGTGTACCGGAAAATTTGCAGGTGAGAAATATTACTTTACTTGAAGAAATTTGTTGATTTTCTTAATATTTATGCTTTGATAAAAAATAGGACTTTTTGTTTGCTGAGAACCTTTGGTTTGCACCTGTTAAGCCCCTCTAGTCAAACATAGTTTTACTTTTAGGATTTAGGTTTTTCTACCTTCGGTTTCTTCATGACAACTACAGCTGACTTTGGAATGTGCACGCATTGTCTTATTTCCCTCAACAACAATTAAGTCCAACCACTTCACATTAAATCCGCTGCGGAGAACAGGCATCTGAGGAAAAAAGGGAGAAGATATTCGGGCACTGAAATATGCATAAGAACAATGATTTATTACAATCAGGCTATCAACTTAACCGGAGATTGGTGTTCTTGATATGTCGCTATAATTGATGGCTGACCATGTCACATCTTCAATTGCTCAATTAGGGTAGGCAGCTACTTGCTGCCATGCCATGCTAAATTACATTAGTGGCTTCATGCAGACGAGTGTTTCCTTCCTCCAATAAAGGAAGATGGTAACACATTCCACGTCTGCACCCCTGGATAATAAGCTCAACGCAGCACACCTGCTCGTGCTGTTGTAAGGTGTTGGTAGTGATGAAAAACATAAATCAGAACAAATATCATCATTATTATGATTATACGCGTTTATGAGCGGCATAATAGCTATCTGTCTCTGTTATCGAGCTATAGGCTCAATAATGCGTGATAGATCCATAAGGGACACGTTAGGCAATAATGGGGAGCTATATTAACTGGTGTTCATTATAACAATTTGTAGGAGCTCTTTTCTCCTTTGACCCCCCCCCCCCTGTTGTGGCTCTCCTCCTCTGATTCTTCCCCTGGCGCCAGTCAGTTTGCTCAGAGATTACAATGTCAGGTCAAGACTGCAAAGTGGCATTAATGTATGGTGACCAGACTCGAGGGTTTGAGGCTTACCATATTGTCTCCACACTGCATTAAGTCTAATGAAACATCCTTTTTTTCCCTAAGAAATGTATAAAATTGTAATTTCGCCTAAATCATTTCCATGAACAAGAGAAATTTGTCAGGAAAGCTTCAGCTGCATGTTCAGTTTTAAATATAATTAATATATCCTGTGCATTATATATTTTGCCTTGCCTGATCATGAATGTTAGGTAGTGATATACTCACAGGGTCCGATCCCTATTGCCGCTCCCTTTCAGCATTTTGTCATTTTGAGCTTATTTGGACCTGTCCCTCTCTGGTGGGGCAAAATGATGCTTAAGAAGCATAAATGAGCTGGTCATACAACTTCATTGTGCCTCTTTGATGATACTCGGTGGCCCTTATGTCTGTTCAAAGTGCTCTCAAAGTTTCTAGAAAGAGTGGAATTCCCTACTGACGCAAAATAGTCATATGTGGTCAGATCAGCTGATGTGCAGAACATAATGGGTTATTCTCACCTGTATATAGTTGTCAGAAAGGAGAGAATCGTAAATTTGTGGCGTCGTTTTATTCACGTATACAACTTAATATAGAGAAAAGTGCATGTTCATGAATTATTTCCCTAAAATGTCAATGACTATTGTTTGCTGGTTTAGGAGTTTTGCTCCGCCCCCTGTGTTTGTCGTAAACCTGGCTCCTGGCTCCAATAAACCCGGGCTAAGAGCGCCCTGGGCTCGCCTCCTTCTCCAAGGCGATCAATAGGATCTCAGGCGCACTACAAGCACTCTCTTACGTAGACATCCACCAAGGAGAGAGCCGATACAACAACACGGTTGATCTGCTCAAACACAAAAATCTACCTGCTTTCTGAATCATGTCGTTGAGCCCAAAGCACACTACGCCTTTTTCAGTGACAGATATTTTGAGTCCAATCGAGGAGACCTACAAGAAGTTTGGTGGCATGGACGGCGCAGGGAACCTAACCTCTCCACTGGGAGCCTACCGACAGCCTCAGGTGTCTCAGACCGGCATGCAACAGCACTCCATGGGCCATAACGCCACCGTGGCCACCACTTACCACATGCCGCACACCGTCTCCCAGTTCTCCCACAGCGCAATGGGGGGATACTGCAATGGAAGCATTGGCAACATGGGAGACCTCCCGTCGTACCAGGATAGCATGCGGAATAGTGCAGCAGCAACAGGGTGGTACAGCGCCAACCCTGATCCAAGATACTCCACAAGTAAGTTCTTTCGCCCATTTATACACACATTTCTGATTTTATTTAATCGTATATCAAATAATTAAATTGACATTTAAGGAATGAGAGAGGGGAACGTACAATACTTAATATGTATCGCTTTTAAAAAATATATAATTTGTGTTTGGGGACTAATGATAAAAGGTTAATGCAAACAGTGTATCATTCATTTTTAATCTTTAATTTAAAAATACTATTTATGACGGTTAAACTGAAAATGAGATCATTATTTTAAGTCTGGCTCGACTTTTTTTCTCTTTGGCATGAGTAAATATTTAAAAGCAAGACCTTGATATTTATTATTATTATTATTAGTTTTATTTATTTTTATTATTAATATTATTATTATTATCAAATGTGCTTTTTAAGCTTTCCAACTTCAATAATGAAGCGACTAATTAACAAAGAATACTTCAGGCGAAACAATGTTCTCCTCTTCTGTTTATTGAACACACGTATATGTATGTATATTTTTAAGTTTCTAGATTCATGGGACCTTCCACAGGTATGAACATGACCGGCATGGGGAGTCTCACAGGAATGGCGGACGCCGCAAAATCCATGCCAGTTCTCCACGCTGCACCCAGGAGGAAACGGCGCGTCCTGTTCTCGCAGGCTCAGGTATACGAGCTAGAGAGGAGGTTTAAGCAGCAGAAATACCTGTCAGCGCCTGAGAGGGAGCACCTGGCGAGCATGATCCACCTGACGCCGACCCAGGTGAAGATCTGGTTTCAGAACCACCGGTACAAGATGAAACGCCAGGCCAAGGACAAGGCAGCGCAGCAGCTGCAGCAGCAGCAGCAACAGGACGGTAACCTGTGCCAACAGCAGGCGCAGTCCCCGAGGCGCGTAGCCGTGCCAGTTCTGGTGAAGGACGGTAAACCGTGCCAGAACGGCTCTAACACGCCGACGCCGAACCAGCAACAGGTACAACAGAACCAACAGCAAAACCAACAACAGAACGGAGCCGGAGTTGTGCTCGCATCCCCGACCAGCAGCCTCACCCAGCATCAAAGCCAGCAGCAGGTGAACGCTTTGGAGCTGGAGGAGATGTCACCCAGCCCCCCCTCACTGCACAGCCAGCTCAACATGGCCCAGATAGACACGTCTGCTGTAGATTACACCAGTAACATGGTCAGTTCAAACCTCCTCTACGGCAGAACGTGGTAGGACTTAATACAGTACTGTCACTTTCCACTTTTTCTATGTGAACCTGCGGATGAGCCCACGGAAGAGCAAAACATAAATATCTATAGATATAGATATATGCATACATATATACGTATATATATTTATATATACGTATATATGGAGGCTGAAAATGGGGGTCCTTTGGTGTTGGAGGGGACAAGGCGCACAGAGGCGCACCAGCTGATCAGGGCACATTTTCTTGACATCTCTGAGAGGGGAGTCTATTTTTGAACATTACAGAAATGGCTGCCCTTGAAAGCAATTATGTCGTTTCTGGACCTTTTGTAATCCATGTTTTGGACCTTCCTCATGATGTTTTAAACGTAGTCTATGTTGTTGAAACAAAAGGGAATGCTGCTTCACTTGAGTGCGGACTGGGGGGAAAGGTGGGATCAGGTTTGAAGTACACTAAGCCACCACTCCTTCATTTGCGGTGATAACCTGGTATTTTATCATATTAATATTGTAAACTAATGTATTCATTTAGACTTATTAAATAAAGTAGGGACTTGTATATTTGGCTAACACACAATGCGTTTAACTGTATAATAATCGTTATTGCGTCCACTTTTATGTTTTCTTTATTCTTTTGTAAGTTAAAAAGGAACAAATGCGTGATGGCTGCTGTATATGTTTCAAAACCAAGTGAACGTTAACAATAAATAACTTGAAGTGTGAGAGCTATTCCTGAAGAAGTAATTTTTTAAAAGGGATCTGTTTTGGAGTGCATTTTCATTATGTTGCGATTGAGACCAAATTGAGCTGGAAAGCAAGGTCGATGAGGGAGCCAGCATTGTTTAGGTGACATTTTGGAGGGCTGCCTTTCATGGAGGATGTCTGCAAGACTCTAAGACCGGGAAATCACCCTTTTAAAAACTTTCCAGCAGGTTTAATATTGACATTAATTTATGCATTCATGTATAAATATAATTCCTTTTTTTTAACAAACTCTTCAAACATATTGATACTTACTGTATTTAATAGGCCTAGACCTTCGGTTTTGCCGCAGTGTAATTGGTCAATTTTATTGTGAATGCGAGCTTCCATAAAATACACAATGACTACCAATTATTTTAACAACGAATATATTACCCAAAGGAATGGAATACATGCCTCGCATTATTATTATTATGCTGCATTAAAATGAATTACACTCTAATTATAGGACACATTATTATTATTATTAGTAGTAGTACTAGTAGTAATATTATTATGTACAGGCCTCAGTCGGTTTGCTGAATTCTACATGTATCAAAATTAAGGTTTCTAATATCACATTAAAATCAACTACAAATAATGAAACATGCTTTTTAATTTAATTTAATTTAATTTAAACTTTGTGAATTTAAAATAATTTGAGCATGAGTGAAGCTGGATGGGAGTCAGATACAATTTTCATTCATATTTAGGATAAGTGCACTGTTGGTGATATCAAAATCAGAGTCTGCTACTGTTAAATGAATTCAGTGCAACATGTCAAATGTTTAAAAACTTCCAAGTTAAATCTCCTTTATTTTCATGCAATGAAATTTAGATTTTTAAAGAATGCCCCCTTAAGTAAAATACTGTCTAAGTATTTGCTGTTATTTAAATTTTAAATGACAGTTATTTCTTTTTTTTCCTGATGCATTTACTGTAAGCAAAATACAGCACGTTGTCACACTTTCTTTTTCATTCACACACACACACACTGTATGCACACACAGACACACAGGCAAGCCTCATTCTGATCACTCTTTAGAAGATGAATGATTTGTGCAAACAAACTCCAAAGTGTTTAAGGTCATCACTTAGCATCAGTGTCGGTTCCTCTTTGCTTCTGTCCTCCAAAATGTTTTTTACACCAGCAGTGGCTGATAATAGGATCTAACATTGCATTTCCTGTGGTCATTTAAACACGTTTGGAAATTACTTCTCAATCCCCTTTCTGATGACACCCTGTGATGATGATGATGATGATGATGGCTATCAGTGCGTCTCAATGGAGACCTTGGAGAGCCCCCATTTCCAGCCCCTTCACATACCTGGCAGCTGTATGTATATGTGTTATCATCCCTACACTTGAAGGAAGCATCAGAGCCAATATGCACCTGACATTTGGAATTGGGAGCGACAACTCCATCAGAAGGGAGTTTGATAAGAGCATTAAAAAAAGAAACGCATTCCACAATATACACTTTGATGCTGCAAGATGTCTCTGATAGATTTCCTCTCTAAATTGAGGGCATGAATGAGCTGTCAACAAAGATTCTGATGGTGTGCCACATGAAATGAAAGTGGAGGTGAAGCCATTCTTTTCTCTTTTCAATAGCCATAGTTATGGCACACTAATAGGCTATGCTTGGTAATCACTGGCTATTGTGCCTGTTGCTTCTCTCAGTTTATTGGGGTGTACCTCTCTTTGTAAAGATATATGAGACAGGCTGGGCACTGTAATTGGTGCTGGCATTATCATTTCTGTCTGGAAAGTTTTGGGGGCTGCAACCGCTACTTCGTGGTGTTACTTCCATTTATGTAGTTGCAGAACCAGCTTTAAGGTTGTCTGTGTTAACAACTTCCACAAACAGACACGTGCACATGCATACACACAAACAGATGCACGTATGCTCCTGTGCATGCACACGCATGCAGCCCGCATTCACATACACAAGCAAAGCAGCCGAATAAGTCATACATTATTTAAAATTACCTTCATTACGCAAAACATTTCTATCAGAGCTCGAAGGAGTTTATCACTACTGCAATGTCATATATACTGTTAGCATGGAGTATGAGGTGGAGGATAATCTATTTCACTAATGTAAAGAATTTTTTTGACAATTCTTCTCAGGTAATTGCAGGTTGCACTGCATAATGTGAATGTAGAAGGAAGCCATGCTTCAGTCTCTGCTCTCCCTTCCTCCCCACCCCCCAACTCCCTTCCTCCCCATTATTCTACTTAATATGTCAGAAGGTCTGATCGCAGAGAAACCTTTTCAAGTCCTATTGATGTGTTCCTCAATTGACCATGGCGACCTAGCAACCTGGAGAGCGCTAATTGGCAAGGGCTTAACATTATACACAGAAACATAGGCCAAACATATAACCCTCATCATACGCTCTGTTTTTTAGTTTTTCCGTTTTTGCTGGTACAACAGGAGAGAAAGTTGTTTTGTGTCGTTAGTCTTAACCAAGAAAGCAAATAAGACAGAAAGCTAAGATACACAGGTAAAGATGGATTAATGGCTAGTGGCTTTACTACACAGACAAAAAATATATTCTTTTTGATATTTGGTATGCAAATGTAAATGCATGCATGTGATATAGATAGACCAATAGATATTAATAATGGTAGTCTTCAAAGTTTACTCCCACAAGTTCCTCCACTTACTCTGTCTTTCCTTCCCCAGAAATAGTCCCCAAACCTTGCCCCATGTAAAATGACTAGAGGCGAGGTCCCTTTTCATTTCACTGTGCGAATGAATGCATTGAATTGGTAGTTTCTGGGAGACACAGAGCGAGATTTTAATTAGTGTATTAACCTGGTATTCTGCCAAGGAGAGGCAATCTTTCTCTTTTCTATGACAAACCTGTGCCTGCCCCAGGGAGCAAAAAGTTCCCTAATTCCAGTCATTTTCAAATGGAATAAATAGCCTGCAAATAATCATCTTCCTACAGAGTGAAAAAAAAACATTTCAAGAAGGTCATAGGACTCTGAAAGCAATTCTCACTCTAATAGATTTCCATGAAATTAAATACATGAAACCACATTTTTACCGTTGCCTTTGGTTTGACGATAACATGAACTCAAATGCACATGCACACATGCAATTATATGTTATTCCAGGACTTGCACTGGCTAATTCCACTGCTTACTATGAATACCATTTTAGCAATATGAGGCATAGCAGGGCCAAAGAAACCTTTTGAAGACTATTCACAAATGTCTGTAGAGGGGGGCAGAGGATGAAGGACCAGGTTAGGAGTGTGTGTGTGTGTGTGTGTGTGTGTGCGTGTGTGTGTGTGTGGTGGTGGGGTGGTGGGGGGCAGCATCCCTTATTAGAAAACCATGTCACATTCTCTCCTCCGCCGACCGGACTCGCTGCGCTGCCAGTAATCCCCCCTCCAAGTCCCCCTATGCATGTTATTCAATTCGCTCATAAGTAGTTAGAGAAACTGTTTTCAGTTGCCACTAATAACTACTGACCTCCAGTGACACAGGCCAACAATAGGTTTGTCAGGCCTGAAACGCACAACCAAAGAAGCTGATTAGGAACTCAAGAGGTTTGAAGCAAGAATCAATGGCTGCTCTGTCCTGCCACGGTGCTTCCAGCATGGCACTGATGATTGTGGGACCTCCATTAGTTATGCCTCATTAAGTCCCACAAACTCTTCTTTAAGAAAATTAGTTTAGCCAATTCGAAAATCTATTACAGCTTTGGAGCCCCTACTGAGGTGCCACTGTGTTTGGACTCCTAGACCTGCTTTACTGCGGAATAACTTATTGAGACGTGTGAGAGCCTGTTCTTCCTTTGACATCACTACATTTTAAGCCCAAAATTAAACATTTGCACACATTTTGACCTCTCCCTTTTTAAGAACTTCATCTAAGTTTGTCATTCCTTCTCACATTATTGACAAATTATGCTGAAAATGTATCAGCAGTGTCTCGCACAATGCGTCAGCTTTATTTAGATGTTTATTTTACACTTGTATAACTACAATGAGCCACAGCCTATGAAAAAAAAGCATTTCAATTACAAACTTTAGGCACAAACAAACTATATACAGGTGAGACTTAGCTATAACAATAATATCAATGTAGACACACTATTAACACAGTGGATTTAATATATCACTATTACTTTAATTTCAAGAACTCCAAAACAATGCACTTTTATATACAACATGTCTGGTACATTTTTCTCACCATGAAAAAACATGAAAGTTTTCGTAAAATGCATGTTATTCCCTAGAGTTTGTAAATCTGACCTTAGACGTCTATCAAAAACTGTGAAAATAGGATAGAGACTAAAATGACTGTAAGCATAAGTAACCAATGTTTTTCACGACATGAAGGACAAGCTGCTTCATAAGAGATTTGTAAGCCACTCAAAATACACTTGTCTGTTAATATCGGCAGGGCTGCACATTATATAATTATACTCAATCCTTGGAATGTGTTTCAATCGGCCCAGATGGAAATCAAACGAGCATAAAAGACGTATAATCGTCAATTCCAAATATGTAAGGAGTTCAAGTAAAAAGAGTAAGAAATTGAGGTTTTGTATTCAGAAATATGAACAGACACATTTACAGGACAAAAGAGTTCATCTCTATCCTTCACAATACTCATCTTTACTTTTGAACCAGCAACAGTTTTGTCTCAGTTTACCGTTGCCACAGTAATGGCCAGCTGCCAGTCTGCGGATTACTGGTTAATAGGGCCAGGGCTGAAGAGCAGTTGAAGCAGTGAAGGTGAAGGTAGGCAATGGATAAGATCAGTGTGTGTTGGCTAGGGCATTGTTATATATGTGTGTCTGTGTTACTGTGTTTAATTTCTTTTTATTGTTTCATTTCTCATATCTTTTTTAATATTTAGACACAACTGAATTGCAACACATAGTCAATGTATTTAGATACACACATCGGTGTGCATGCTGCAAACACATGCCACACAAACAGAAATCATACAAAGTAAAACAAAAATGCTCTGGAAAATTCAAGGACAATGCTTTAAACAAGCTTGTAAAAACAAGAAGAAGAAAAATGCTCGTAGAACTAGTTAATGGGGGGCGATGATCCAACAGCAAACAGCCAAATACACACACACACACACAAATCGACATGAATGGAAAAGACAACAGAAACAGCCACCACTCAATAGCTACGTCTGTCAAATTAAGCCCAGAAGGACATAATCGTTTCTTCAAATATAACATTCTGTAATCTGGCCCCTCCAAAACACGCAGTAGTCTCAATATAACTGTCCCAGAGGGCCACGGGGGCCAAAGAGGACCACCCACTTTCTTTTCAATTATCATCTTGCAGCAACCTGTCTCCTCTCCAGCATTCAAGCTAGAGACACTGACGGCTCTCCAGAGGGAATTACAATTAGATTGCTGTTTGTTCCTCGAATAAACTTCCAGACTGTAGCTGACAATCTCAACTCTGTAGAGCATGTGACCCCGAGGACAAACAGGATTACGCCCCAAATCCCATGTTCCTTTTACTCGTCTCTTCCTCTTGAGTTGCTGTGGTCAGGAGGTCTTAGGGTTGGGACGGGGAAGGGAAATGTGGGAACACAGCTGAATTCCCTTCAAATTCTGCAAATGCACAAATTACCTCAGGTATAAGCAACATCAATGTAATTTCATAGCCATTAACTCCAGTTTATACATTTTCTATAATAAAGTAAATAGTTTTTAGGCGGCATTCTTCTTTTCTGGATTATTACTATGTCATTTGGGGGGATTTAAGGTTAAGTTAAGTACATTTAGATATGTTTAGGATAAGATTTCCACTTGAATCTAAAGCAGAGGTGCCCAATCTGACCACAAAGATAAGATAAATTGGAGGGGTCATGAGATTATTACCTGTATTGGAGAGAATCCAAGATATATTTTTTGGAACTTCTCTAATCATTCCTTTTTTTTCTTTTGAAATATTTCACTTGTGGCCATGAAGATGAATAAGCCAGAAAATCACTCTGGTCGACTGACATAATAAACCTGTAACAAGGGGTCACACATTGAAATTGCTTTCAATGGGGTCTAAAACTAATGATCTAAAGGTCAGACCAGATTCATAAAGTCCATGATTTTTGCATAGTACAGAGCCTAAATGTGGCATTTCTTTTCACACAAATAACTCTATATATCTGGTGAGATTGGTCTCTAGAATATGTAACTAGTTTGGATAAACAGTGAGATATTGTATTCAGCTCAATAATATTTAGCACAAAATCTAAACAAAAAAGTTGTATATTTCAAGAGAATTCCTCATATATTTTAGTTTATGCATGATAACATTTGGATTTTTGTAATTTTCATTGATCTGGATCAAATTTTATTTTATGTTGAAACAACATCCCTCTATTCTACTCAGAAGGCTAACATTAGTCTATTTTTTACTTGGAACTTGTATCTTCTGTTCATTATCTATCCATTAAAACCTAATCAGTGCAAATAGCAATCACACTGAGAATTTGTCTCTGGAACACCAATTAGGGCACAATCCACATGGGACAAAAGCTCTGTTTCAGAGGGGAGTCATACTGGCCAGTGGATCTGGAGTGTTTATTTGCCCCGCTGTAGCCAGCTGGTCATACGGAGGCACAGAAAGGGTACATTGACTTCACCCTGCAGGGGGTAGTGGCACAGAAAAGGGAAATGGGACTCTTTTTCAATTCCCCTCTCCACAATGCAGCACACCCAATCAAAGAGCCCCAGACCCTTTTGTGGGGGTGGTGAGTGGACAAGGGAAGGAGGGAGGAACGATGAGAGGGAGGGGGTGAGTTTGGGCTGCCAACCCCTCCTCCTGCCACTGTTCTGTCTGTGCGGCCAGCCACACTTCACAGCTAATTAGCGGTCAGATCCACTGGCCCCTAATCAGCAGGACATGTTAAAACTGCCCTAATCAGGCCTAATCCTGGCTTTGTGTCACACACACACACCCTTCCCCTGTCTACTTACTCCGTCTGCTGTATTGATTAAGGCATCATTTGGGGATTTGGTGGTCAATACACTGCAATCTGCGATGGGCTATAGGTGTGCCCTGGATAGCACTGTATGATGTAACTCTAAGGTAAAGCTTGTATATGACTTTCTTACATCCTCAGCAAGTGATTCAAAATATTGTGGAAATGTGTGATGCTGTGAGAGAAATGTATTACTGTATTAGCTCTCTTTCATCATTAGTCATATCAAATTAAAAGAAAAAGTGAGAAAAACACATTTAAATTACAGCCTTTTAATAGAATAACTGGAAATAAGGAATGCTCGGGTAAAAGATATAAAAAATGATTATTTGACAAAATACTACTAAGTAAGATAATTTAACTAATGTACCTCTACACAAGCTGCTATACATTGGAGTTAATATGTTCTGTACCACTCTTCTGTACACAGTTGAATATTATGCTTGTGTCTTTGTTAAATACATGATGTTGGATTGCATGTGTTCTTGGAACACAGTTTATTTACAGGGCAAGTCACATTTTATAATAAATGTTTTGTTTTATTTTTATTTTATGTGGATTCAAGCACTGACAAACACTACTGACCATAACCATAACAATGTTTCTAATAAATAAAAAATCTCCTGTGAAAATTGTTTTCAGGAACTATTTTTTTCCTCTTGTCACCTCTCATGTATTTTTAAGTTAGTTGAAGAGTACTGTAGGCCTACAAGATTACTCTACATTTGCTAATGTAATGTAAATTCAGCCATGTATAACCACTTATTTAATGTATTTACTGAATTACTGAGCTGACAATTCTGTTGCATAGGAAGTGTTGTAATTTATCACTTATTTCACTAATTTAGTCATTGACTGGTCTTTAGTGTTAATTAGGATCTAATGCACAGACACTCAAAGATGGGTGGGAATAATAAGGCGCTGTTCCATATGCAGATTATTCTGTGACCATTCATTAGTAATGAGCCTGTTGCCAGAGCTGAGATAAACCAAAAATTCTGTGTGAAAGTACATTTAATTTGTATTCAATATGCTTCTTGCACAGTCTCTTCTCCTCATCTTGATGTCATCACCACTGACATCAGTGCGGCCCACTTTGCGCCTAAATGGTGGCTGTCCTATTTGTTTGATTCAGTCGATTCAGAGGCTACTCAGAAACTTTAGGAGGAAAACTTAGGTCATCAGCATTGACAGTATGGATGAATTTTAATCCAAATGCTGAACTGCGGAGAATGGATTAGGTAATTACCATACTTTCCAGCGATATAAGGCCATAAATTAAAATCTCCAACAACTTCTCAAGTGACAACTCATCTAATCAGGGGGACAATCATGGAGAGGCCTTGCTGTTTACTGATTGCTCTAATCAAAAATGGCTTCTTCAAACACAGCTAATTGGTCAGTTTACTCACGGAACGGTGAGGCAAATGTAGAGGGGCTACTGTCGTGATTTGAAGGACCCAAATATCTCCCATTTGCATTGAGTGCCACCAGAATACACTTGACTCCCACAAGTTATCAGCAAACCAGACAATTATTCATCAGGCACAAATTGGCACATCAAAGTCAAATCAGAGAATTACCGTCAGGAAGACCCCAAAGCAAGGGCTGAGAGAGGAACGGTGGCCTTTGATTGACCGCATTGCCCTTCGCTTCCTTATACTGTCAAGCTCAGAACATTCTGGAAAGCTTCAAACTTCAAACAAGCAAAACAACAACAGCAGCTAAGACGTCGAAGTGTTTATTTCTTTTCTCTTCGCAGCTATAGCAATGAATAAACTGTATGTTAGGGTCAAATATAGAACTACTGTTAGCTGTTAGGTAGAGGATCTGACATGACTGGTTAAAGCTATGGTCATGTGAGTCAGTGAGTGTCTAATTATAATCTTTACTAATTTTTAATGTTTATTTGTTAGAATGTCTACTAGACAATACAATAGGGACACGTGGTATTTCAAGTCACATTAAAATGTACTTTTTGAAGATAATTAGTATATAGTATAACTTAGATCTGTTGGTATTTATTGTGTCATAGCTCCTCTTAGGTCGCATCTAGCACATATTCTTCTACTCTGGGCCATGGAGAGACAGATGGGGTAGTCATTAAGGGCATGGGAGAGCATCACTCTCAAAAGTCTTCAGTTTTCCAACTGGGCATTTCATCTGGCAACTCACTTTCTCATCTTTAGGCTGTCACTGGCAAATGCAAATAAACTGCCAACTGTTTAGTTCATGTTTTTTTCATTTATAAACCTGTAGTCTTCAGCCCCAACCGACATGTGACATCACTTGAGGCAATTTATCTGACTTCACGCAGCTCCCTCTAGAGTCACAAAAGTCTTTATACTATGTTCACATATGCAGCTGTACTCCCTAAGACCATTGAACACACTGATGTGTAATATCACAATCAGAGGACTTCCCTTCTAATATAATAATAATAATAATAATAATAATAATGACATTTAATATAAAATTAGTCTGTGCAGCTGTGAGAAAGTACACCAAAAGTACTTTTTTGTGCAGGGCGACAAGGTAACTGTAGTGCCCTTTGTAATGTTGCACAGCAATACATAGACATAGCAGCATTATGACAGATAATCAATAGAGCATACAGTAAGCCTGCAGCAACAATGTCAACCAGTGTGAGGCTAACAGCATATCAGAAAACAGTGCAGTTAGTATATATATAAATATCGTGTATCATGCAGTGGAGGTGAGTTGCCTGGGAGACAGTTACAGTGGGAGAGTAAATAGGGAGGCAAATAGACTTAAAAGGGAAAACAATCTCATTTCAACCTGTATGGAAAGCTTCTTCTGCCTCTAAATAAGTGATCACTGCAGCGTATAGCTCTATTAAGATTTAATTGAACAAATTGAGGATAATGCTCAGATTAATTAAACAGAGCTTTGAGGTACGTTTGAAAGGAAAAAGCCGCACTTAGGATCTCACTGACCTCAATTTATGATTAGCAATGCATACTGGGAGTAATTTGGTTAATATAATTTTTTCTTCTTTCCACAGCAATGACTGACTCCCCACACTTGCACCTTCCCACTACGTTGTGAAGCGTTTGATGCAGATGTGGCAAAAAAAAAAAACTGAGCAAAGGTGGAGGTAAGCATGTAAAGATGTTGTGGCTAATCATGCTAATTAATGTTTTAGGGAAGGATATTTACTTGAGGCTATTTTCATCCAAGGACTAGTTTATGCTGTCGTGATTCACTTAATACACCCGCAGAGCTTTGGTTTCTAATACACGCTGACACAAGCACTGAAAAGAACACCATAACTTAACGTTGACAAGCAATGTTTAGGAAAATTGAGGGACAACTGTAATTTCAGATTTGCCCATTTTAAAAAAAGTGACATCTACTAGTTATTGCTAAGGGTGTGTAGCACCACCCTTTCAATTATATAATTCTGATTCTGAATGAGATGGCGTCTGCCATAGGCAATCTAGGTGCACATTAAAGAGAAAAAACTTTAAAGAAAACTCTTAACACACGTGCACAGTCTAAACATAGAACATGTGTGAAGACTGATCCATTTGTTGAGCAGGGAAAGACAGAATCTTGTGTACTTGTTATGATAGACTTGTGTGGATGAGGTGTATGTATGCAGCACATCACTTAAACAGGACTGTAGATGGACTGCATGTAGTGTTCCTGACACTGTCTGATGGTTACAGGGATTTTATCAACTCACAGAGTACTGTTAGGCATGGAATCATTAATAATTTAACCCTTGTGTGGTGTTTGTGTTTTTGTTACTCAGCCAATGTTTGCAGGACCCACCGCATTATTGGGTTTTTAAATCAATACAGCCATAACAATTTACGTAAAAATACTTAATAGATGTTTACTTTATCCCAATTACAAGCAATATAGACAGCATATATTATAAATATTTGCCATTTACCTCTGTTAGATCACATTTATAAAGAAGGATGCCATTCGTTTCTTGTGAAAAAAATTTAAAAAAGAGAAAAATCTACTATAATTAAGATTTGGATGGAACTTGGATGGAAAAACATGAACTTGAACAAATATAAATGAAACAAGGTTTTTCATCACTATTGATGTATATTTCCTAAAACTTAATTAGAAATTGAACACAC
>JAVQJL010028861.1:0-10292 GCA_036024295.1 Nannoperca obscura
TGCCAATGGCAGAATCAAAGAGCATTAAATTTAAGAACCAATTATCTTTGTACATTATTAAATACAATACATTCAAACTAGAAATACCATTCCACTATAGTATTGTGCAATATGCTATAAAAGATGTATTGATGTGGCTGCTTTTTGCTCATTATAGCTGAAGAACAGGGGCAAAACCAACTACTGTTTTGACTACAACCCTGCAGATGAACACTTGGTGGTGGGCCAAAGGGTCATCCTCTACTCGTGTCACGGCATGGGTCAGAACCAGGTAACGGACGTCAGTCTTTTAAACCATGAACCACAAAATGCTCCAGTCTGTTGTAATGTCTTCATTTTAACACTGTGAAATGTTAATGTTACTCTGTTGTATTAGTTCACTTTTACTCGAGAAGTATTCAATTCAATTCAATTTTATTTATATAGCGCCATATCATAACATAACATCTCAGGGCACTCAATCACATGGAGCCGGTCGAGACCAACTTCCACACACACAAAGACCCAACGTTCCCACCATGAGCGAGCACTAGGCGACAACGGCAAGGAAAAACTCCCTTTTAACAGGTAGAAACCTCGAGCAGGGGGGGGGGGGGAGAGCAGGAGGATTCTTTGCCAATAAGAAAAATACAGAATATCACCAGCTTGATTCTTAAATATTGTCAGCTGTCCTAGTGCTATAAAAAATAGCATCTCACCTGCTGCGCAATGTTTTAAATTACACACACAATGGGTTTTGTATGTTTACAGAGTTATAACGTTCATGTGAAATATGTCTTTGAAAACAAGCAGAAACGGATTACCTGAGTAACTGATAGATCGATTATTTTGATCATTTTATTAACAATGACTCAGTGGTATTAAAGAGTCCCAGTGATTAAGCATAAGCAACAGCACCATCACCCTGAAACTGAAGCAGTTAAATGGAATTCAGCCATTGTTCATTTTATTATTTACATTTTAATCTTTTTGCCACTGTGACGAGAATAAATGTCCTCAACAGAAGTCTTCTAGCTGCAGTTCCATGGACAATATTTCTTTAACCAGATTTAAATAATTGAGATTAGAGGTTCTAAAATCAAAGCGATGTTTTGAAATTAATCTTTGATTTCCTAATTTGTTTTATCCTTTCTGTTGCTTTCCCCCCTTGAATCAGTTTTTTTAATCTATTTTTGTGGAAATCAAGAAAAAGGAAAGTATTGTAAGATTCTCTGCTTTGGTGTATCGCAGGTGTTTAACAGTGAGTCTGTATGGTTAATATGAAGCAGCCAGCTATCTTAGCTTAGCATAAAGAGTGGAAACGGGGAAACAGCTAGTCTGACACTGTCCAAAGGTGACTACCAACACCTCTTAAAGCTCACTAACTTGTTATATGTGGTTTGTTCCATACAAAAGCTCAAATGTGTGGTTTTTCGGGGGGTTGTGATCTGTTATTTTTTGGCCCAGAGCAGTGACTTCCTGGATTCTCTGGTGGTTGCCTGGCAACCTCACTGTGACCACAAAACTCCAGGCTATAGCGTTTCCCTGTTTCCAGTCTTAATGCTGAGCTACCCTGACTGGCTGCTGGCTGTAGCTTCAAATTTAACAGGCACATAATGTCAATCATCTCGTCTAACTCCAAATGTGACCTTTTATTTGTACGTTTTCTTGTTATAAAATGTTTCTTTTCCTGTCTCCAGCTTGGTCTGCTGATCCATACAAAGCAGGGCCTTTAATGCCCTACTGTGGTTCTGGTTCCCTGCAGCTCCTCATCTTCAGGGTCCAAAGGGAGGGAGTGGGAGTGTGGCTGGGGTGGCCCCGCCCTCTGGAGCCGACCAGCCAATAGGAACTCACCATGGATTACCCTGTTATAAAGTCCATGGATGCGGAGAAGCTGCTAGAGGACCGCGCACTTAAAAAGAAGAACGCAAGTGCGCCATCAAAGTGTGGAGAGGAGAAACGGATCCAACAAGTGCTCAGCAGACAGGAAGCAGAAGAAGAAGAAGACACAGAAGTGATGGATCACTCCAAACAGACACAGTACAGCTCCAGCGAGCAGAAACAAACCGGGGACGGCGGCTCCGTGCTGAACGGACACTTTGACGGGCTGGTGAAGCGGACGGCCGGCGGCAGCGGGCGCTCCGCCGATGCGCTGCCTCCGGGCGCGGAGTCCGGCGCGCACCGGCCGGCCGCCTCCTCGGTGATGGAGAGCTGGAGGGAGGAGCGCACCAGGAGCGTGGAGGACAACGAGATGAGCCTGCCGTCCCTGGCCGCGGCTTACACCACCATCCTGCGGGGACTCGGGGAGGACCCGCAGCGGCAGGGGCTCCTCAAAACCCCCTGGAGGGCCGCTACCGCCATGCAGTTCTTCACCAAGGGCTACCAGGAGAAAATTATCGGTGAGTTTTTAAATCCACAAAGCCGCTCAGAGGCGGGGGGATTTACACGTGGCGGCTCTGACAGAGGAGAGTCCACAAAACTCACTTCACTTGTGTTTCGAGTGAATTAAAGACGTTTTAAGTGATCAGAGGGGAGTGCTGCATGCTTGAGGTTCTTATATGCTCCTTGAGTACTACTGCTTTAACTGTTGTACTGTTTACTCCACTACATTCATTTGGCAGCTGTAGTTACTTTGTACCAGAGGTGGAGGAAGTACTCAGAACCTTTACTGAAGTAAAAGGACTAGTACCTTTGAGAAGCTGGAGCAATGAAAATTATAGTTGCCAATGAATTCTCTGTCAGTCAAGTGTCTCAGCTGAGCTTAAATAAACTGTTTGGTACCAACACATCATATTTTATAAACTCTGTTTTGTTTGCAAAAATCAGAAAAATCTTAGATTGTTAAGTAACACGCTGACAGCTAGTAGCTGCCACATAAATGTAGAGAAGTAAATAGTACAATATTTCATATGTCAGTATAATGTAGTACAGTAGAAGCAGAAGGTACTTAGTTACTTTCCATGGCTGCATTTGAGAGGTAAATCTTAGTAATCTTTAGCCAGAGGCCCAGTGCTTGTTTCAAGCTTTTCTGAAGCTTTAGGATGATTAGAATTAATAATATCTTAAAACCTGAAACATCATGTTTTTTATGGCTCCACTGTTACATCGTTAGTTTGTGTCGAGCAGATTTATTAATCAATGCAGCTGTTTGGAAGTCAAACATTTCCTGTTTCCAGCTTCTTTTTGCAGCTTTTCTCTGTTTTATTTGATTATAAACTTCAGCTCTTTGGGTTTTGGTTTGTTGGTCGGACAAAACACAGACATTTGAAGACTTGTGATGTTTGACATTTGTTTGTTTTGTTTCTCACATTTTATGGGCTGATGTAATAGGATAAAATATTGAATCAGAAAAATAATCAACAAGTTAATAAATAAATATGGTCTTGGACTGTTGGCTTGACAAAATAAGTAATTTAAAGACATCACTTTGAGCTTTATGAAGCATTTTATATTCTGACTAAATGATTAATTGATTCATCTCCAGATGAATCCATAAAGAAATAAGCATTAGTTGCCTCTCTAATCTCTAAACATTTCTCCCAAACATCTGAGGGACACAGTTCATCTTATTTTGGAAACTTTTGGATCCCGGCTAGAATTTAAAATGAAGTTTGGTGTGTTGAAACAGTTTATAATGTTAAGCCAGATAACGCAGGCTTTTCCACTGCTCTGCTTCTGTTTTATGTGTTGCACAATTTCATAGTGAGATTTGATCTGAGGCTCATTGCTGCTCTGAAACCTACATTTAAACAAAAAAGTTTTTTGTTTATAGTGAAAGTCAGATTGAAATGAGATTGAATGAGCCAATAATCACAGCTGACAAAAACCTGCTCTTCAACTCTTCAATGTCAGGTTTGTCAGGTTTATATGCAGACGTTATTCATCAGGCTCAAGTTTGATCCAGCTAAACCAGCCCGGCTTGCTGCTCCAGAGTCCAGAGAGTGGGGTTTGCTGAGTCATGTGCGGGGGGGGGGGCACACTTAAACACTTAAACATGTTTGATGTTTAAGTGTCGGGAGCACATGGGCCGGCTTCTCCACGCTCCGGCTCGTTGGACTAGCTGGAGTCGGGTCTGTGCCCCCTCTTTTGTGTCTCAGCCTCCTCCAGAACTCCATCTGGAGGCAGTTTGTGTGTGTGTGTGTGTGTGTGTGTGTGTGTGTGTGTGTGTGTGTGGGCGGGGGGGTAGTTATGTTTGTTATGAAGCTGTAATGCTAAAGGCAGGAATGCAGTGGGGTGACAGGAACATGTGAGGGCAACCAGTCAGAAGGGGCGATCAGGATTCTCAGATTTAGGTCTGAGAAAGGTGCAACCAGGTGGCTCCCACACCTTCATCTCACCTCTCAGCAGCACAGGATGTGTGTGTGTATGTATGTGTGTGTTGTTCTTCAGGCTGGTGGCGGAGCTCTGTCTGTCTTCTTATTGGCTGCCACAGGAGCCTCCCCTTAGACTGTGTTGGATCACAAAAAACACATGTAGTCTTCAGAGTGCTGCGTGTTTGTGGAGTTTCAGCATTTTTAGTGACTGTTTGATCTGTGTGTGTGTGTGTCTGTCTGTGTCTGTCTGCGTATGTGTCTGTGTGTGTGCGTGTGCGTGCATGCTCATGGGCTCAGCGATCATTACAACATGAATCTAAAATCCTCTTGTTTGGACCACATGACCAACAAAACTATAAGGAGGAAAAAGTTATGCAGAGATTAAGCAGGAATTTTAAGCGTGATGTTGCAGATTAAAATGTTCCTCGAGTTTAGTGAATGCGTTTGTGCTTTTAGTTAAATAATCATTATTTTCATTATTAATGAGTCTGTGAATAACGTTCTCTATTGATAATTTGGTCTATGAAATATCAAAATAATGTGAAAACTGTTCTCCAGAATATTTAGAAAGCTTGTGTCTGTCAGATAAAATCCAAATCCTTGTATCCAAAGTTAGTTGTGAATTTCCATCAGGTTCAGCTAAGCTCAAACACTGAACTTCACTTTGCTTTGAGTTTTAAGCCCTCTGATTGGATGTTTCTTATTGCAGTGCTCTCTGGGACTTGTAGTACACTAGGATGTATACACTATATGATATGGTGTATACCTGATTGATCAACACTGATATAATGATGATGAAATCATGAAAATGTATGTTAAATACGCTAATTCACGCTAACATGGCATTAGCTAGCACAGTACCCAACACCTGTGTTGAAGGACTTGACAGCTGATCATCAGCTGATTATGTGGTTGCCCAGCAACAAGCACACACACACACACACACACAAACAAAAGAAAAACCTTTTGTAGCCTCCAACCAAAAGGGAGTCTTCAGATTTAGTCAATAAATGTCCTTGTAAATGAGCAAAGACACAATTTCCAGAGTTTCCGCAGATCTCAAAACAACATGGAAACTGAATATGATGGGATGTGAAACTGGGACAAAAACAACTTCATATACATGTTGCAAACGCACATTTTATGTACATTTTGTGTATTTAAAGGCAGGGATGTACAGGCGTGACTCATGAATACATGCCCAGGCTTATGACTATGTATACAAAATGTGTGTGTATGTATGTTTGTTTACCGTCTCTCTCTCACACACACACACACACACACACACACACACACACTGTCTGAACAATAAATGAATAACCTTGTTTATTTAGTCATTCCCTCCACCGTTTCCTGCTTCATTCACAGCGTGTCAACATGTGGCCTCTTCACTCTGTGTGTGTGTGGGGGGGAGGGGGGGATTGAATGTAGAGCTGATGATGAGTAACACTGTCATTACCTGACAGACCCCTCGTCCTTCTGCCACCCAGAGCATCCTCACCAGTGGTCCTCACTAGCTGTCCTTTATTTAGTTATGGTTGACGTAATGTTATTTTTCTTCAGGGTGTGTGTGTGTGTGTTTGTGTGTGTGTGTGTGTGTGTGTGCATGCGTGCGTGCGATGCAACTTCCACTGTAATGATGGTGTGAGAAGCTGTAATGAGGATGTATGTTTAAAGTAAAAGTCCAGTTTATTACAACAATTTGGGTCTTATTTTTCAGTAATAATGACATTGTACTCACCAAGTTTTATTGTTGAGGTTTGGGCTGCAGAAAAGTGTGGCGGGTAGTGACAAACGGACAGTGAATTAGCACCAACACCGGCTTTACAGAGCTTTATAGTTAGTTTTAGCTCAATGTTTATCTGTCTGGCTGCAACTTCACTGTTCTGGTTCACTCTCCGGCTCAGCACCAAACAGCAGTCAGATGAAAATCAGAGAATAACTGGTGAACATAGCAGAGTATTTAGCAGCTGAAGAGCCAGATATTTCCCTCAGGAGTTGGTGGAGACCAAAAAACAGAGCTAACAGAGAGAATACTGGACATCAGTTGGACACAAACACAACTCTAAATAAATGATCATGTTGCTCGTTGTCTGCTGGATGTGTAAGTGAACTGTTCACTAATGTTGTGTTCACAGCTTGTTTCCGCTGCCCCTAAGTGGACAAAACCATCCAAAACCCAAAGGTATTCCTTTTTTCTATCACATAAGATGAAAAAAGCTGCAACTCTTCACAACTGAAAACTAGAGAATGTTTGGCTTTAATGTTTTAATAGTTGTATTTAATAGTCCTAAGCAGATCAGAGAATCTGATCTGAACACAAAGCCATCGTTAAAACAAAGTCCAGTTGGAAGATCAGGTTTAAAGCAAACCCCCAGGTTAGTCAGACTTATTTACTGAAAAGCCAAAAGGGTAAAAAGGCCTGATAATTATCAGTTGGAGTTTGTTGTAGCGATGTTGCCAAATCTCAGCAATTCACTGAGAATTGGTTAACAACATTCTCAGTGGTAAGTCAACAAGTCTTTCTTTCACTTTCACTTCTTGATTGCAAAACTTTCAAAACAGGATTACCACTTTATTACAGCATGAACCTGAAGGCCTCCAGTTTGTCTTTGTTTGCGGGTCAGTAAGGTTTAATGTGTGTCCAGGAGCTGGACTCTGGTGTAGATCCAGCAAACAGACTTCTGATGGAAGAGATTCTTAAAGCCACAAAGTGCAGAATTACAAAAAGTCTGACTTTGAAGTGGTTTCCCCTAAACAGTAGCATTCAAGAGTCTGGCCCAGACTGAAACTTCTCAACAACTATTGGATGGATTGTCATGTTATTTAGTACAGATATTCATGGTCTCCAAAGGACAAATCTGACTTTGGTGTTCCCCTGATTTATTTTGTAGCGCCACCAACAGATCAAAGTGTTCACGTCATGTCAACATATACTGTTGAAACATTTCAACAGAACAATCAGTAGAAAGTTTTATTAGTGTAAACCATCCTCAAATGAATATTGATCAATCTCAGCCTCGAACAACATCTGAAAAGTTGGTAGACTTATGGTTTCCTGTGCAGAGGAGAAGCTGTCAAAAGTCCCAAATAAGATCAAGACCAAGATCTTCAAGATGAAGGCTCATGGCATTGTCACTCAAACTGCGTCATAATCAGAAAAACAAAAATGGTAAACAAAAAACACACACTTTTACAGCGTCTGAATGTGTTGATCTTAACCTGCTTCACACACAGACTACCTGCCAGCCTGTTTACACACAGAGTCAGACAATAAGACTGAAGCAACAAGTCTGTGTGTTCCCTGTTGTTTCGGTGACCTCGCCCCTCCTCCCTCTAAGAGATAGCCAGTCAGGAAATTAAAAAGTGCCGCGGTGAGAGCGAGAGGCGTCCGCACAGGCACAAACAGATAAAGCAGTTTATTGAACTCCCGGAAACTGAAAAATGCAATAAAGCAACAACGGGGGGAAGGAGTGTATGGAAGCAGAGCTATTATTAGACGCCACTGTTTGCCACAGAGAAACACCAAAAGTCGGCTGCTGAACGGTGGAGGTGAACGTGGCGTGGTTTCCACCTGTCTGTCCTCGAGGGTTTTTATCCAGAGCTAAACGCTGGAAAAGAACATAAAACAAGGACCAACAGCACATCAGCTAAACATTAAATAGTAAAATAGCTTTATAGTAAAGAAACATCTTCCATTACCAGGTTTATTGCCAAGTAGGTTTTCACATAAGAGGAATTTGCATAATGGTCACAATAAACACAGCAATAGAAAATAAATAAAACAAGTACTGCAAAAGTCAAAAATCATAAATATAAAATAGAAATCTACAAAAAAAAATCTGTCAAATATTTTGAGCAATGAATTCACTGCCCTGTTTTTCCCCTCCACAGACGTGCTGAACGACGCCATCTTCGACGAGGACCACGACGAGATGGTGATCGTCAAAGACATCGACATGTTCTCCATGTGTGAACATCATCTGGTGCCCATCTTCGGCAGGGTGAGAGGAGCACGCAAACTAAACCTGATGACAGGAGAAGGAAACACCATGTTCCAGTCTGTCAATGAAAGAAAAGTAGCAGTGAATAAAAAGACGGAAAGAAGAATTATTCATTAATGGTCTGCCTTTCCTCGAGTGCCACCATCACTCCAAATCTCTGACTTTGACACAATATAATATAGGTAACAAAATCCGGCTGCCAGCACCTCACTAATAAACACCTTGTGTTTAGTTTCAATTGTTGCTGTTTTATTGGGGGTTATGTGCTGAACTATTTCTGGAGACTCCAGGAAGTTTCTGGTCCCTGACAGAACGAGTCTGGCTCATAACTTCCTGTAAAACCTCCTTTTTACAGTTCAGGTGCTGGTAGGTGGACAGAGCCAGACATCTGTAGGAGGTGAGTCTTTTTTTTATTTTTTTAAATACAAATCTTATGACATAGACAGGTCCCAACCAGTGGACTCCATGTCAGCACTGGCCTCGCAGGTTCAGGGCTGCTTTCAAACATTAGACATATTGAGCCATTTTCAACCCATGAAATGCCGATTTTTATACATTTGGTAAGAAATGTCAACATTAACAGCAGCATTGATGTGTTTCATTACAGTAGTAGTCATATCATTTAGTTTACCGCTCAAAAACACAGTGAAAGGTGTTGATGTAGCAGGCTATATTAATCGCTTTGCATTGCTAATGTGTGAACAGATTGTATAATAGTAAATAATATATATACCACAAATGCAGTTATAGTGCGTTGTCTCTGTCCAGGGATGCACAATGAACTGTACACTGAGGGGCACACAAATTCACACAAACATTCAGCAGAGTCACTTTATAAAAGTCTTTAGTTTTTTATACCATATTCCTTGAATAGGCTTAGAGGAAGCTGCACATATTCACAATGTAATACAAAAACATGGTGACAGATCTTCAGAACCACTTCTCTCTGACGTTCATCTGCAGGCAGCTGGTCTGAACAGCGGAGACATAGAACACAAGAAGCAATCAGATTAGCTGAGATCTGTTTGTCCTAAGTTTGTTTTTGTTCTAGGCTCCTTCCTGCTGCTCTTACATCTTCACTCTCCACTAAAACCTGATTGGCTTCTCCTCTTTCCTGATTTCTCTTTCTCGCTTCCCTTAACCCTCCATCTTCGCCTGCAGGTGCAGTTTAAGACAATAGGGGCTGGCAGCTGATCCTTTTCCACTGGTATAAATGGGCTCTGATGACAGCAGTGAATCACACAAACACTTACCACACCTCCTGTGTCCGTGTGTAGGTGTGTGTATGTGGTGGCCATCAGGTGGCTGTTTATATCCCTAAACCTCCTCCCTCCCCTCGTCATCGTCAGCAGCGTTGCCTCTTATCCAGCCTCTCATCTGTGTGTCTGTTGTGTCTCTGTGACTCACCACACAGAGAGAGGCCTCCTCCTCTTCTATTGTCAGTCAGACAGCGTGTACGTAGCCGCCGGCTGTTTGATAAACTGTTTTAATGTCTTCCGCACAAGAGCATTTTAGTGTTGTCTACTTAGCAATCAGCAGAGCCGCTGTCATATCAACTGTTTGAAGACAAAAAACATGACAAAAAAACGTGTTGTTTGTCGCGTTCAGACTTTAAAGCCACAGTGCGGAACGTTTGTCTCCTCCTGGCAGTGAGAGTAATTACACAAACAGTGACGTTTGCCTAGAAGGAAGCTCGCTCACATTTCCGAGACAATAATCCATTATATAGGTAGAGTAAATATAATAGCTACAGAGCCTACTCCAAAGACCAACCTGGCCAAGCATTAACACCACACCCTGTCTGTCCTCAGTCCCTGCTCTTCTTTCAGCCTCTTTCTTGTAGTCCTTCCTCTGAAAGCCGAAATGTTTCTTGGACTCTTCTTAGGTTTTTCCTCCATACTTCTAGTTGCTGTAGCTACTCTGTCTCTATGGTTGCTCCCCTCAGCTCTGGCAAACCAGAGCCATGTAGAGAGAACTATCTGAAGTCTACGTGAAT
>JAVQJL010028862.1:0-19082 GCA_036024295.1 Nannoperca obscura
GTTTTTGGTTAAATCCTTTAGGTCCCCTCCCGGTTTATTTTTTTGGCCCAATTTTTTCCTTTGGGTTGGTTTATTTCTTTTCCCCTTTTTTTTTTTGCTTCCACTCCCTCTTGCCTCCCCCCCCCCCCCCCCCAACCTCTTCCACAAATTTCCTTCCCACAGTAAGCTGTATGGAGGAAAGAAGTCACACCGCAAAAACTAAACCGCCACTGCAAGAGCTGACAACTTTACACTACGCACTCGAAGGAATGGCAGAGTGCAGGCTAAAGGGGGGGGTGGGAGTGGGGGGCAGCTGGGGGTTCCTGTATGCCAGACTCTTAGCACTACCAAGCACTAGCGACAGACAGCAGAAATAGCCTGAGCCGAGTGACGGCCAGCATTCCTGACATGATTGGATAAGAGTGGCCGGCAATCCTGGTTTCCGAGGTGACAGTGGGTTGCTTGTCAGTCATGTGACTACAAATGGCCCCACCACCTCCTCTTACAACCCCATGCTGCCCTCAAGTGCCAACTGCCCTTCCAAACACATCCCAGTTACCACTGTCCCTCCCTTCTTTCATTCACACGAGGACTTTCTAACCCCAGTCCATTTCTCTGACTCCCCCACCTCTCATCAAGGTTACTCCCAGGTCCACGCCAGTTGGTGGTTTCCAACCAGAATAAGTTACCAACCACTTCATGCTTTTACCTAAAACTGCTATCTGAGTGTAGCTCAGTTTGTTCCTATGAAACGCCACTGTCTTTATCATTAAAGATAACTAAAGTAACTATCTTAAAACATTACTGATAAATATGACCTTTATCCTTTACACTATCTCTTGACCATAAAGTCATCCTTTCTGCGGTTACTGATCGGTCTATGCATCCCATCATGGCCCCCAGATTCATATTATATGTATACAAACACATAATAGGACGTTTTTTATCCTTTTTTGCAGATGCACTGGTTACAACATGACGTGAAGATATTCTTGCTAAAATGGTCCCGCTAAAAATGCAAAATTCACCAACACATCTGGAGGACAAACTGAGCCATGTTACTTCTTGTAGCTTGGAAACAAAACAAAAAAAAAAGAAAAGGAAGACGCATCAGGAAGCTGCTGCTAAAAATGGACCGGAATTTTTAAAAAGGCAGCGGCAGAGTGAAG
The DNA here is from genome assembly GCA_036024295.1 of Nannoperca obscura. NCBI lineage: Eukaryota > Metazoa > Chordata > Actinopteri > Centrarchiformes > Percichthyidae > Nannoperca > Nannoperca obscura. The sequence goes on from JAVQJL010028862.1 coordinate 1,149, forward strand.
AGCAGAATATCTGACAGATTGCAGCTTTGATAAGACAAACAGCACAGTCCTCTCTGGAGCCTTCTTCAAACGGAATAGACTACGCCGTCTCCCATGCGCAGCCAAACACTTTACTGTCTGGTGGTTTTATAGGCCACTCTGCTTGCATCCAAAAACCGCTCCAGATACAACTTAGCTGGGGTCCTAGTCTGCAATGCTGAAACTGGGCACGCACAAATTAGGATGCGTAAGCACTTGTGATATACTGTTTGGCTACAGCACAAGGTAAAACAGAGAGAGAGACGTTTTCACAACATACCGTACGTTCATGTCAGCACCCTTTATACTGCTACAGAGCAAAGTGATTCACCAGTGGATGAGCAAAATGTGAAAATGGGGGTTTTAGCCTACTTTGCCCTTAAGCCAGAACAAGTGGGGGAGCTGTCTGCCTCCATGCACAGAACTCACAAAGGCTTTATGATAATTTGGCCTTTTAGAACTGTATCATCCAAAAACCTGCAACTGATTCGGCCCTCAGTGCGTCACCTATCTGTCTCAAAATGCCAAGCCACTGATGGTGCACCACAGTGGCAAAGAGAAAAAAGCACAAGGTTCTCCATTGTAGACAAGAGGGCATCAAGGAGACAGGCGATAGTGACAAGAGGCAGAGAAACAGCCAAAAGCAAAAGACTGCAGAGCAAGAAGAAATCGTGGCTTGGCAGCCGGTTACACTTAGTGATGACACACTGCCTACAGTGTTAGGCACAGTCAATAAATGTGTGTGTGAAATGTTATGGAGAATGTTCTGTATAAAAGAAACAAAATGCCAATGTGTGGTCCAATGGCAGCGAGCCCAGCTTGCCAAATGACATAACACGCCTGCTTCAAACAAAGCAGCACACTGTTTTGAAGGCCTATTCAACCTCTTTCTTTACATTTAACTTGTCAGTGTCATATATATATATATATATATATATATATATATAGATATAGATATATATATAGATGGTTCTTCTATACTTTGTAGGCACACTTAAATTAGTTGACAATTTGTGTGTAGAGAATTAGTATATGTATATGTAATTAGTATAAGTACATCAAAAGTAACCCCACAATCTTTCACACGTGCTATAGCACAAAGCTTAGACAAACTTTTCATCTCTCCTGACAAATAAACCATAAACTAATCGATGTAAGAGAACAAGCAGCCCCTTCAAAGAAATATTGGCCAGTGGTGGAGGAGCTGCCTTGGCATGCACCTAGAGATAGACAGAAAAGCACCTCCTCAGACATATAAGGAGAGGACTAAGCTTGAGGCTGCCTGTGCTGTGCTTTCTTCTGTCATCCTCTTCTATACGGCAGCAGAGAGCTCCTACTGTACTGAGGGAAAAATTAGAGCTGCCCTTTTCTGAGCAGGCTGAGTGCCAGCGATTCCCCTTCATGCAGAGGTGTGTAGAACATTCACACACACCAATGCATACACCGATTTTATCAGCATATGAAACATGCATATTCAAGTGCCTGTGAGATTTAATCATGGGACGTACCAATCTTCACTTGATTACAGGGAAACTGTGGTGCAACACAAAGACACTCCACAAGCTCAAATCTTTCGATCTCTCATGTTGGTCCTCCATGCACAAAAGCGATAGCCCTGTGAGGCCCGGATAGAATGTGACTTATGCAGCCAAGAACATTAATACTATGTTGGCCTGCATCCGCCGTTTGTATTTTCAAACATCAAACTCAAGACACAGAGCCCCCGGAGTTACTGAAAAATCACAAGAAACAAATATTGCTGCAGTCCTGAGCCCCTTTTAGGGAAGCCTTTTGCTTCCTCCACAGATAAATATCTTCATTATGTCAACAACCATTTCACACGCCACTGTCTCCTCTGAAGATGCTTCGCCAAGGTGAAGGTTATACATAAGCATGAATTAATGGACTGATCATCAAGACCTACTCGTCCTGTTTTTAATTGCTGCAACTCGACATTGTGCAGACATTTAATCTAGTTGTCATGGCAACGGAGGGCCTACAACAGGCTTCATTTCACAAGTCAAGGAAGCCAGTGTTCTCGTCTGTGGGGGAAATCTGAGAATTTTGACATAAGAGGAATGTAGCCGTTGCTGGTGGACTACGGCCTTAAAGCAGAGCAATGACACTAGCAGATAAACAGGCAGTCCATCACCTCTGTGTAGTGCAGTGCATTTCTTTTGACTGAATCTGGCAATGTGTCAGAGAGAGACGATTGTGAAGACACAGGGGTGCAGATAAAGTGGATACAATTCTTTCCAGGTTGTTGATGATCCCTCTGGGGGAATGAATGCAGAGCTATTCTAGGAAAATGATGATAAAAGTATGATAAAAGTACTAGTGGAAAACCCATTCACCAAAGGAAATGGAATGAGATATCGTCAAGACAATACGACGGCTGAATCGTAGAAACAAATTGCATGAGATAAATTAAATGAGGCATGAGGATAAGAGTGGGTGGAACTAAATCAATCAACTGCTGGCGAAGGCTGTCAAAACATGCAATATAAGCCACATAGGAAGTGAAGGGGTGAGAGGTTACAAAATGCCAATCTTACCAATCGGTTTTCATCAAACACCTCAAAGAGTAGCCTGTGATTCTGTGGACACACCTGCAACACAATAAGATGAGAGATAATACAGCAGTTATCCAGTGGTTATGTGGCATGCAAGGTGAATGCAGATGTACATGCATACAATAATTCACAACTACTGCTGCTAGAAATTAGTCGATCCTCTAATCATTGATAGGACTGAACTATTATTTTGTTAAAAATGACCAGTGAGGAGTAATTATACGCATGTAGCAAAGCTTCTAAAGTCTAAAGTCTTTGATTACAGTGGTGGAGGAGGTGGGACTCGGCTCTCACTTAAACTGCAACCAAAGATTAACAACTCTAACACTACACTAGAAAGGGAATCTGACACATCATGAACTCACTCTGAAGTAGAATTCCTCGTTCCATTTGGGATTGAGGGTCTGAAACACAAAGTATTGACATGGTTAGCTTCATAATTCATTACACTGTTTATTAAAGCACAGTGGACACAGTGTCGTTCGCTTGCACAGAAAACAGAACAGATGTATGAAACCTATCCAACTCAGACTGAGAGAAGACAGCCCAAGTGAGAAATTAGGCTCAATCTTGTGCGTCAATGATCCTCTTACGTTGTTAGGGGAAGTTTGCAGCTAACCAACATGCCCCAGTGATTGGCGTTAGTCCCTAGATTAACAGCCATGAGGATTTTCACCCACTTTCTGGATAGATGAGCTCAGGATGTGGATGCAAAGACTCTCTCCTTCTACCTCACACATTTTATATTTTATTGGACTGAGAACTATGTGACACATCTCACTAAGATTCCTTCGGTGATTGAAACGACTTAAACACTAGAATGTCAATGAAGCCCTAATTTCACATGTCACTCTGATTAATAAACACTTTGCAACATTTTACGGCAGCGATAAAATAACATCTCTGTTAAAACAACTGCTGGCACAGCAAAATTACAAATGAACCCGCTGCCCTTTGACAAAAAGCCAATTTAACACTGAAATCTGTCAAATAATGAATATTTCCAGAATCGTATGCCAAATATCAGTGTTTGGTAGAGGCTCAGGGTAACTTCTAGTTACTGGTGTTAGTCTGATGTTAGACAGGCTCTTCATCACTTTTGCTGCCATCTTGCCACAAGCCAAACTCTTTGCTTCGACATCAAAAGATGCCATCGAAGCTGTCCCACTTAAAGACACATAGAGCCCATAGAGGAGCAGAGCAGTGATTTTTCTGCTCCACATAGCAGTGCATTGTCAGCTATTTATATCCAATAAGGCAACCGTGGCCACTGGCAGCATATGTCTGCCTGCATGGAGGCCTGGGCTGCCCGACTGCAGCAGAGGGTTGGCTGACAGCTACACGTAGCTAACCTTAACCAACCTTACCAAGAAGAGGAGAAATTAACTAAGAAATGAGAAGCTGCTGGCGGAGTCCGGCTACATCACGTTTCACCTCTGCATATCATGTATTTTCACAAATCCTAGTCAGCAATGCAGAATAACACGCGTTACATGTTCTGCATTACATGTTCTGCATTACATGTGAATAAAGACTTCATTTTACACCATATAACCCAAAGCCTCCCACAATGTCAGCAATGAATATTGGACATATGGTTCAAAATCACAGCCCACACTGACATTAGGGTATCTTCTGAATGGGGTTTACACTAATAGCAAGTAATAGCTCCCCCTGCTGAGAATAGATTTCCTCCCCAAAATAGGCCACTGGGGTAAAAGAGCTTGCCCAATGTCTCCCTCTACACTCCACTGAGCAGGAAAGGAAGCACTGCCTTCTGGTGAATTCCTGTGGTTTCCATCTCTCAAGATGATACGAGATTTCCTTGATTGGAAGGAAGGGTGGTGGCGGCATAAAGAGGATCTGGTGATCTCAAACATACAAATCCACAATAAGAGGCTGTATGGTAAATGAGTGATGCAGGTGTGTGGGAGGAGATTAGTGCGGCAAGAGTCTGTTACAGAGTGAACACATTAGAGTTCATAAGGTCTGAAACTACAAGCCAAAGGTCTGTGCAGGACACAGGAAGGAGCAACCGCACGCGTCAAAGCCACTTCTTACCTTAGGACCTACCTTTTTAATGGTTTTTGTTTGGACTAAGGCAAGTTCTTTGTTTTCATCCGCAACATAAAGGGAAAGTTTGACGTAAGGATCGCTGCAGAAACAAAACAGAAACAAAAGGAAGTCAGTGGCAAAAGTGATCTTGAGCCTTTCACAGTTCTCAGATTATAACAGTTCATGCAAAATCACAGGTACCACAGAAAGAATACATACATTTCAGAACCTATACCAAAACAGTATTTTTTGTTCATTTGCTGACAATAAATGCATCTTTCTAAAGACTTTTTAAGAACATAGGCCAATATTCAGTTAACAAAATATTGGTTTAAAATCTGACTAAAAAGTACAAATCTGGCCTAGCTAGCAACCTGAATAACCAAGTACAGTTTCTGAGTTCTAAGTACTGAGAGACACTTTCACATCTTAAAAAGGGAATTAGTGATCCCCGTCTAGTACAACAAAAATATAATATACCGCCGCTGTGCCTTACCTAAATTATTCCTATTTCTTAATCTAACATCATATTACTCTGGACACAGGTGTCAGAGCCCTTATTGCTAGACTAGACTCTGACACACCACTTGTTTCCAGACCTGAAACCGGATTCTGCTCCGAACAACCCGGCAAATTAAAAACGGCCTGCATTTGGGTATTGTGAGATGAGTCTCTAACGTCTTATTGACAAAGCGGAATGCTAAAAATAGAAAGTGCGTAACATTTTGATGTGACCAGTGCAAATAGTGAGCTGAGTCTTTGCGACTGTGCTATTTAAAAAACAGCCAATTGGTTTATTTGAAGGTGACAACAGGGCAGAAATCTCCAGCGAGCCCTGGATAGAGGCAGAGCTGCACTTTTCACCAGGCAGACCAATTACTCTACTGATCTCAGTCCCAGCAGACAACGCGAGGTACAGTGTCAGGTTATAACCTTTCCAAAATCCCCCTTTGAAGACATTCTTCTCACAAGTCTGTGTGCGGGGTGACTCTGCGCATTCTTTCAATCAGTAACTTGGCACATTACTGCATGAAACTTTTTACATTAAAACCAAACTTGTCAAACAAAATCACTTTTATAAAAGGTGATTTGTTACTTTTTCAGATTACATTTTTTACAGATTTATATGTATTCCTTTTGTTTGTTTTCTGTCCACAATAATGTGATTTTTGTGTATACAACATAAAGAAAATGTTATGTGGAGAGGTGGCACCTTTAGCAAAAACAAACGCGGTGGCTGAAGGGTTTTTACACGTGATTCTATATTTTATTTGAATAATAAAAGCTAGCTAGCACTACAGTGACTGCTCTCAGTGGTTAAGGGATAGGAGGTGACTGCTGAGAGCAGATTGTGCTCTAGTACTTCAGTAAAGCCAAGTGGATGGGAAACACCCAGCTATGTCATGCTGGTTAACCTGGCTCACTCCTGCTGAGATCTAAACACAACCTGAGAGGTCTGATCCGACCACTTTGTATCACAGTGCATTTCATGTATTTTCATACGTAGCAAAGATATCCAAATTCAGACTACAATATAATTGTAACATCAGAGTAGGGCTGCATCTGTAATTTTCATTATGGATTAATCTGGTTATTTCTTTAATTTGTAGATTAATTGTTTGGTCTTAAAAAAAATGCCAAATACAATATCCTAAAGCCCAAGATAACAACATCAAATGTCTTGTTTTGTCTGACCAACAGACAGAAAATCAAATTCAATTCTCACACTTGAGAACCTGAAAATTGCCTATCAATTTTCTGTCAATCGACTAATTGATTACCTGTCTTTTTTCCCGTACAGCTTAATTTCTCAGTCCTTTCCTGCTCATCGGTGTTTTCCCAACTTTTCCCAATGTATACGCACATAATGTAACAGATGGTGTGTTTCTCCCATGTCGAAGTAAAAAAGCAAGCAGCAGGCTACATGAATAGAGGGATGTCATCTAATTCTTCACACCAACACAACATCAAGCTGAGCTTTCAGTTTTCCCAGATGACACCAAGGAAGTTAAAATAGCTGTTTATCTAATGCTCTGGGTGGAAAGTTGGTGTTACGTGACGTTTTCATTGTGGTGGCTAGACTTAACACACAAGGTTAGAAATGTGATTTGAATAGCATTTCAAACCATCTATGAATGCGTTTTAAATCTGATTTGCCATACGCCTAATCCCTTTCTGTGGGATTTTTTGCCATCCAGACTTGATCAGCAGCAATCTAATTATATTAGGGATATAGCCACAATTAGATTTGGCCTGCCAGTTGGAGCGAAGCCTTTCATTGATTCTAAGGAAATAGTTGATAAAGGGGAATGGGAAGTATTAAAAAATGAGCAGCAAACATACCCCAAGCAAAATCGCTCCTGCTTGTTTGCTAACTAACATCTTCAGGAACCCCACAGCCTCTAATTGTGTGTTTGTGTGGTTCTGGGATGTGCTGCGACTAAACAAAAACAATGGCCCTACTGTATCTAGATTGCGCTGAGACTCCTTCTAGTCTCCCTCCCTCTATCAACAATAATCCTCCTGAGGGAGACGGGCTACTTTACGTCAACAGTGGGAAATGAAAGCTAGCATGGGCCGATGGATTCAAATGGTAGCTCAGTCCACTTGTCGTTTGATTGCACCTCGCAAGAACAACAAAAACAAAACCTGGGATGTTTCACTTAGTCGTAAATTACAGAGCAGAACTAGAGCTGAGCAATTAATGGCCAAGTGCAATATCCCAAACATTTTTTGATAAAAAAGGTCAAATGTATCACAGCATACAATTATAAATGAAGCATTGTGGTGCTAAAGAGATTCCCTGGGCCTACAAATTTTATTTTCCAGACGTAAGGGAACATGCTTGTTCGGTACAAACACCAGCAAAAAAAAAAAAAAATCACATCATCATCTTTATGTTTCTTTAAGTGAAAATGAAATTCTAAAATGCAATAGCAATATCCGTCAAATTTGTTTTGCATATCGTTAGAACAAAGAAGCTGCACTACAGAATACATCAGCAAAAGGAATAGGTTTGGAGAAAAACGAAGAAAAGAACAAGCCAGCACTGTGGGCATCTTATGAGATGACAGACTGTCGACTGTCTGCTGTGGTAGCTGGCCACACATCCGAGACCTCGTTTAGTGTTTCTTCGTTACAGTTCAGATCTTTCCTGAGCCAGGCTGAGCTGCGCTTCCAGCAGAGCACCGGGATGCCAACACGTGCACTCCAGCATCATAACGAGCAGCACTCACACAGGGCTGAAGATGCCAGGCTCTTACTCTGACAATGTCCGCTTTCTCATAGCTCAGATACAATGCCTTACTATAGACAACAGTAGGAACAGTGTTCAAACTTAGATGAGGTTCACACTAGTTATATGGCGATCTCAGCCAGATACCAAGTGCATTTTAAAATAAGTAGTTAAAAAGGTTTCCCCAATAACTGTACCTGGGATGAAATCATTTAATCCTGATTCTATGAGTAAAGCTTCACTCCAAATGGTCTCATCTAGACTATTCTTCAGAACATCTTGTGTTTGTTGATTAGTTACTGATGAGCAACATGTATTTGAGATACATATTCATGTACAGACCGACCCAGGTATTTGAGTGCACCTTTGTAGGTCAAAGAGCTGACTACCGAACAGGAATCTCAATTCAACCGTCTAAGAAGTTGCTTTCGAGGGAGTGTGTTGTTAAGAATGTACATGGAAAAAGCAACATAAATGGATGTGTGTAACCCGAGGCTAAACACAATCTTAATTCATTATTTTTTTAAGTTTAAAATAAGTTTGATCTGATTTGATTTATAGGCTAACATCAATACTAGTCTAGCAAGGAATGCCCATGAGAAGTCCAGCAGTATGTCACTGAACTGTTTTAAATGTTTCTTTGAAAATAAAGGAAGCCTGTGAGTTTGTGAATGAAAAACAAATCTGCAGCAGAAGGGATGGTTTGTCATTCTGACTGATGCACGTACATGAATGGGTTCAGTCATTTAACCTAAACAGGTATTACCCTTAAAGTTAGGCCCTGGACTGACAGAATGATGCATTCGGTCTGGACTAAGAAGGAGCACTTCCATTTAGCGCATGAACTAAATGATAACAATTTAGCATCGACGGTCACTCTGTGTATTATGAATTAATCACAGCGTTCAAGCACTGCAGGTACAGAGAGGTAGGTAAGTAAGATTCAGGGCAGCAGTCACAGCACTTAGTCATGCAAAAAGAAACACTAAACACAGACTTCACATCCACAGAGGGATATTATGCAATGTCACATAAAAGTTGTGATAAAAGCGGGCTGCATGAGTATGTGGTATGTATAATTATTAGTCAAATGACTTTATCTGGGAAAACTGTAATAGAGGTGGGTTATGAGCAGGATAGGAGAGGCAGGTAGGTAATCATTGATTAACACCTGGAGTTCAAGGTCTTTGTAAGTAAAAGGAATGTTGTGAAAGTGCATAACACTGTGCTGTCCACGGTTGAAAAGACAGACTGAAGGAGCCCCTCTAAAATAAAGAGCAGGAAGCTATATGCGATGACATATCTACAGGTTCTGTACTTGGTCTTATGTCTGGATTTTTACATCTAAATATTCCTGACAAATCATTAGTGTTGACTGAAGTGCCCTGCTTATATATAGTATGTTATTAAACAGTTACCAGCATATTAAAATGTAAGACTAGATTGGCCAAAAGAGGTGCAATATCAGGGGCAGTGCACCTGAACTAGACCTACACATCCACCTTGCAATAATGATTTTAAAGTGGCATAACAGTGTAATTACTGAGAGATCTCTGATGAAAACAGCATCTTCCGCTGTCATGTGACGCTCACCTGGCTCCAATAATGTCTTTCTTCGCCAGATCAATTCCTGCAATGACCTTAACCCGCAACACTCTCGTTTCATGCTGCAGGAGAAAGAGATGGTGGATTAAAACATTTAATCAAACTCATGGGTGAATTACCTCATAACCAAGCACTAACCTATATTTTTTTTCTTCACATCATTAACCCTGACCTATAAATGAAACGAGCTGTATCTGACATATAAAGCAATATATAAAACCTTCCAAAATGCGTATACTTGCTGGAATGTTTGCTCATTAATCTCACGTTGACTATCCCTGCGTTTTATGGCCATAATGTAAGTTAATGTATGTGTGTTTGCATCTCATTCCCACAGCACCTCCTGTAGAAGAAACTGTAGGTTGAGTTAAACCACAGCTTTTTTCTTCTTCACCGCAACTTGAAATGGGGTCTAACGTAAAATCACTGACACGCTGCTTCTTGGGAGGTAGTCTGAGTAGAGTAAATGACATTTACATAAAGCCTGACGACAAATTATGTCGAGTTTATATACGACACCTGCTACAGAATAAAGCAAAGGAGGGCCCCAGCCATTACCTTGGGCCATCACCTTGTTCAGAAGCATTACTGAACGTTTACCTCATGGTCACAGGAAGTCGAGTGTATCAAGGAATGTGGACATACAATTGTCTTAAAACCTCTACTTGTGGCGATTACAAGGTGCGGTTTAATATCTGTAATATGGTGAATGTTAACCAAAAACTAGCCAACCCTTTCCAAAGTCCTCTGTGTTGTCAAACTTCTCCCGCATCCCATTAAAAGGGTGACAGTTTAGCTTACTGATGAAAGCAGAGGACAAACTCAACCAGCAGAGTCACGCCCCTGTTTTTCCCCTGAGACCCTTGAATGAACAAATAAAAGAATTATTTTTAGTCATCCATCTTAATTATCCCCAAAATCTCAAGCATTACTATTTCTGACCGCATCAGTAATGTCTGTTAGGTAGTTGGCTGACATGACAGCTGCTCGGGTTGCAAATTATTTTGTTAGTCACTCAGTAGTCATCTTGTTTTGCTCGTGACTATCGAGCTACCGTGTAAAACAACGTTGGCACTCTAGGATTACTTTATGCTACATTATTGATGTAAGTCTGAATGTCAAAAGGCGACACGGAGCTCAGTTGACATGCCTGAACTTCAGTCTTTAAATTCGTTTAGCGGTCACATCAGCATCCGCTTTGATTACTGACAAGAGGCGGTGTTTAAATCTGACACAGTGGTGAGCTGGTAGTGTCGTCCAGCCCTCCACCCAATACATTAATCAATTGCTCCTCTGCACACCTAGGCTTAAAAAAATAGCACTTTGAGCAACCAGTTACAGCTACAAGTCGTTCGCACATTAATTCAAATAGAGGATGCAACGAGGCTATTTAACTTGCTCGGTCGAATTGAAGCGTTTGGTTTCAATACTGCAGTTGATACTGAAATTAAGGCGAGCAAACTAATGGACACACAGATGGGCAGCAGGACACTGACAGCTGCCTGAACATTACTACGGAATGTTACCGTGGGTGTGGGCTTGTTAGCTTGACTATCGGCTAACCTTGGTGTTAGCCGTCTCTTGACTGAACCCCCCCTGTGAGAGAAACCTGCTCATGACTGCAGTCGTACAGAACAAAGCTTTGTCGAGATTCAAGCTTACCTCATCTTCTGAAAGTCCATATATTGGCTCGTAATTCGCAGCCATATAGCCTGCGGTCCACGCCACACACACACACACACACAAAAACAATCCGCTTGGCAAAGCTAGCTAGCTAGCCTTGAACAATAAAGTCCCACTTTGCTCTCTCTGTCGTGCTGTGGTTGTCAAGTCCACGGTGAGACCTGGTCCTTGGCACGACACGGGGGTTTGGTTCGCAGCCGGGTAACGTAATTCTCGCCAGCGTAGTCCGTCCAGAACAAAATTTAGAAATGTAAAAAAAAAAAACTGTCTAAAATGTTTCAACTGAGACAGATTGCTTTTGTCAACTCCGAGTTTATCCCCCCGAAACGTTTTGACACTTGACTTCCTTCTAACAGCTCAGCCAATGATACGCCGAGTAGACGTGATTGCCGTCAACGCCAACCAATCAAATGTGTCGTAAATTCCTAAAGTTCCTCACTGGCCAATAAAATATGCACAGGGGGTGTGTGTACGTGCGCGCGTGTGTGTGTGTAGTTTTCCCATTTTTTCACAGTGGTTGTGTGAGAGGCTGTGTCTCGCTATGCTACTAAGTTTAACATCGTCAGGATTTTTCCTATATCTATATAATATATATCACAATTTCCAGCTAACTGGTCCTATGAGGGTGGTTAGCAGCGCGTTCGTGGTAGGGGCCGGGGCTTGTAACATACAGCCAATCATAAACTACATGCACAGAAAGAGGCAGTTTAGATCAAAACAGAGCCATGTTTTTGTCGAATTTAGGTCGATGCAGCTGCAAAAGTTGCAGGAGTGAGCGTGGGAAATAAATTAACTCTAGCTTTATCTTGTTCAACATTCATAATTTCGTATAAAAATCGATGATCGAACAATGAGCATAATGATCGAAAAATGACCTAGCCTATATTTTGAGTTCGTTAAAGATAGGTATCTACTATGTGAAAATACATAAACATCTACATTAAAAGAATAGAGACGTAGCCCACTGGATGAAGCTTCAATCCACGAGAACAGACAATACAATTAATAAATATTGCTACAAAAATATTAAATGTGTATTATTTGGTGTTGTTGCAGGTCCGTGACCAAGTGTTTTTGTTTGTTTGTTGGTTTGTTGATTTTTGGGTTAGGATTCCATTGCCACATAGGCTAATGCCATTACGTTAATTCATTGTGTGAAATGCTGTTTCACATGCGATGAACCACTTGTGCTAAAATGTGAATTAAGTGCATGTGATTCATATGGGCGAGGTGTAGGCATAGGCTGCGACACGATTATATAAAAACAATATATGCAATATTTAGTCTGAAAATGGTTTACTGATTACATATGAGTTTTTAACAGTAGATGACTCACACCGATGATGCCGTTTTGCCATGTAGGCTATTTATCATTCAACCAGAGCTAGGTGACATGTCGAGAGACAAGTGAATGTAATGTTTGTTTGTTTTTTTAAATTCCTTGAATGAGCATCATCTGTCCTATACTGCCGCCTATAGACGCCTTCTGCACTCGTTCAATTCTCCCAGACTTACATACACACATTCAGAAAACATACAAAAATGTAAAAAAATAAAAAACATTATTCAATTTTTGACTTTAAAAAAATATATATTCAATTACACATCACGTCATACCATAATATTAAAGAATCTACCCTTTTGCCTCCATTTCAACAGGTAGGCCTTTGGCAAATGCCTGTACTCTGCCAATAAAGACGTAACCTAATTTCTCCTATAGCCTTTGGGTTGGTTCGCTGAACAGACGGATTTGTCAAATCAGCGCCGCTAGATGTCGCTACATAGTCGCGATCGTCCTCCTCGTGGCCCGGTTTGTCTCTGTATCCTACTGATTTCTCAGTGTCCAGTGATTGAGAGCAAATGTCACACGCGCACTAGCCGAAGTGGCGCGCTGTACACTGCTTTTACTGAGGAACCTCAGTGCTTCGCCTCCGACTGCAGGTCGCGTCTCAGTCCTCGTCCCTCGCACCAACGCCAGCATCTAAGCGAGCGAGCACAGGCACGCGAGCCATCATACCTAAACCTCACCCACCGCTACGCCCCCAACACCAACATGTTTATTATGAATGACAGGGAAACATTTTTTAAAAAAGGGCAATAAATATTATATTTTGTGGGCATCCATCGAGCGCGTCCTTATTCAAATGTTCGCTGGCATCCACCATAAGGTTGTGGCACAGTGGGACTTTTAACTCAATGTGATGCCATCAAGCAGATGGCAATGTTATGTAATATTATTGCTTCTGAGTAGAGCTGAAAAGAGGAGGGGCAGAGATTTCCCAAGCCGCTCTTGATAGCCTACAAGGCCAACATTCACTCCACCCAAATGACTGCTGAATTACTCCATGCTTACTCCCAAATGTATACATTTATTACATACATGTAGAAAAAATATGCACCATGGCTAATCAATGAGCCCCCAAAAAAGTCAAAATAAATACGTTTTTTCTTCAGGTAAAATATATGTTGGAGAAGGTTTTTGTTTTCACTTATAGACTTTAAAAAGTGCACAGAGCCTCTGTTTTGAAAAAGTGTTCATCCTGGAAAAGTGTGTGTGGGGGGGGATCAATTACATTTTTGCCTCTATTATGATTTTGATAGAGATCAATACTTTATTATTCTGAATATCTGAACAATGCTTTATTGGATTTTCTTTCTTCATAAAAAAATGTCTTCACCTGATATAACCTGAAGATATGTTTCATTCCAATGCCAGGCACACACTGTTGTCGGTGTGCCCCCATTATCTCAGCCCCCATCTTTGACGTGAACGCATCATGTGTGTACTTGCGTCAGTGTCTGTAAGATCTCTGTGGGCGTGGCTTCCCCACTAAGTCGACACAATGAGAGAAAAGGAAGTTCGCTTCAGGAGACAATGATCGGATACGGAGACAGATCCCTGAAGGAATCTTAAATTCATTCATCTCTGTGAATTTCCAGCAGCTGAAATCCGTGATCTTCTACAGACTACATGCTGTGGAGCTGCACACAGAACGTGTGTTTCTCACCCACAGCTGTTGTTCACACAGAATCTCAGAAAAAAGAACAAAGGTTTACCTCATGTTTCATCGCAGGTGCCATGCACACATTGAGGCATCGTACATAGAGATATGTGGTCTTTTCGTTTGCAACGTCATGGTCAGGGTTACATGCCGTTGTAAATCAAATATGGTTGCACCTTTCTTTCACAGGATTTGTGTTTCTCTATATATGTGTGGCATCGTTTTGTTTTCCTTGCAACGATATATCCAACATAAAAGGAGTGTATTCATCGTTTGCGTATCCACATCAAACAGTTTACTTAACACACATTAATGGATCAATAAGATGGAGTGAGTCACGGACAGAGCAAGGGAGTGGGAGGGTGAGAGAGACAGGGATGTCAAATACTGGGAGACCTTACTATGTTTACAGCTCCCAGTAAGAGGAACCAGTGAGAGGATGAACACCGTTTTAGCAGGACACAGCGTTCTGATTGTCACGTGTTTTACAATATTTGTTCATACGCAGAGTGAGTGCAGGTCGCTAAGGTAGCAGCAAAAGAAAGGAGACAACCAGAATCCTACAGGATTTTTCTTTTCTTTTTTTACATATAAAATGATTATAGTTACCGCAAGGGCACAGTGTATTGTTGTACCACAGGGCAACGTTATAAGGTCTGTTTTGGTAGTTCTGGGCTACCAGGGAATTTCACAACATTCCTGATATATAAAAGATAGGCGGCAGTGGAGCACCAGTAGTTTTCTTACGCTTGTAGTCCAGTGAAAGACACGTGCCTCCAAATTTGGTGGTTTTGAATTAGATTCTTTCAGAATTTTCAGCTAAATACACTATTACAACTTGGATTACCTGGAAAATGTACCGCCGTAAAGCTGAAAACAGGGCGGTTTTTTCTCAGCTCATGAAAAGTGGACTTGGATATGTGGTCCTCACATGACAGCGACGCCACAAACTTATGATGATTATATAGAAAATGCATTACTGTAGATTAAACTACCCAACAGTATATAAAGTAATTGAAATTAGCACAATCTTAAACATCTACAGCAACAAAATACAACATAAACATTAATGCAGCAGTAATATTATTACAGAAACATCATATATATAATAGTAAAACACTGACAGAGTCCATTTTCTGCAGAATGAGTGCTTTTACCAGTGATACCTTCAGTAAAGTTAGCTGATAATACTTAAGCACAAGACAGGTAATCAAATACCTCACCATAACGCACACGCACAAACACACAAACACACAGGTGCTTTGAAATGAATTAAGTCATTTAAAAGGAACAAATCACTCTGCAAGACAATATTTTTAAACCGATTTTAAGCTCCCAACCCTCCAATTTGTTTTCAACTGTGAGGCTTTTGAGGAACTTCTGCTGGATGTCAAACTCGTCCAGCAACTAGTCGCTCCTCGAAACCCAGATCTGTGACAGCCCTAAGCCGTGGGCGGAGTTTTACGCGGGCGGGTGGAGAGAGGAGGGCCGGGCTCATCTGCCCCGCCCTCCCCGGGATCATAGAGGCGCAGAGAGTGGATGTTGCGATTTCTTCGCTCCCGGGACAGCTAAGCTGCCCGTGTCTGTCGGTAATGCACGTGCCCTTGTCTCCTGTCATCCCGGTAAACCAGTTATACAAGTCGGTAAGTCCGCTCTTCTGGGAGCCGGCAGCGGAGTCACCACGGCCGAGGCGCGGAGGGAGAGACTGAAAACTCCGATCAGCTGCTGGTAAGACGCACATTTACTTGTCAGAACATCAGGACCGGGTCGGAATAAACACAGGGGCAGAGTGAACACTCACATGTTCACTCCAGCTGCAGATGACAGACCGTTTGGCGATCGAAGCAACCTGTTAGACGGCACTACATTTTTATTTTCTATCTCACTTTGAACGGCGTCACAGGTGATGTTATAAAGTCCAAATCTGTTAATTATTGCAGGTAACACCAAACTGATTCACGAGGGACAATATGTCGTCTTGTCATTATTGTTTGGCCTATATTGCCAGTAAAGTATTTGTTGCCTGTTGCTCATGTGTGTGTGTGTGTGTGTGTGTGTGTGTGTGTGTGTGTGTGTGTGTGTGCATGTGGGTGCATGTGGGTGCATGTGGGTAACTTGTTTCCTTCCCTCATGCTAAGAAAGAAAAGAAAGAAAGAACATAATTTGACATGGACATAGACGGGTCAAAAAACAAACTATAAAACCCAAGCATTAATGTTCCTTTTTTAATTTCACAGTTTGAGATAGAGCAAAAGCACAGTTGGTTCTTGGATTTGTAAAAACGTTTTGTCCTTGAGAGTGATTTAAGATATTTAGGTCATGTGAGTCAGTCAGTCAAGTGATTTTGCTGAAAAGCTGAAAATATATGTCGAACTTGCATATGGTGTCGTCTTCATTTGTCCTACTGACAATGTCTGAAATACATTTAGAAGGAAATACCGATAAATGTTGCCGTGATGATTACTCACAACTTACAACAATAACAACAACAAAATCTTGACTCATAATCAGTTATGCAATGCCTTCCATGGCCAATGACAGAGACGTGTAGTTGTAAAATGACTCCCATAATATGGCAAAGCATGGAATTAGAGGGTGATTTGTGTTTTGCTCTGGATGAAGACATATTCCCTGGTTGACAGCTGACTGATTGGCAGGTTATTTCCTTCGGCGTAGGAGGATGATGTTGCTGGGGTGTCAGTGGTGTAATAGGATTTCCACGTTCATGATCTGCTCCTCCTCCACATTATAGTCAGGTTAGGAAGAGGTGAAAGAGGCTGTTGGCCTTTTATAGCACAGAGCTGATCAACTCAATACTGGATTTTAATGTTAAGTGCCTGCAGTTTACTGACTCTTTCCGCTATTAAACCTGCACTGGGGCTTTATATAGTCAGTGTTTGGCACTGCATGCTAACTACAGCTGCCATTATTAGGTTACATAAGGTAATTATTAGGCCAGTGTGATTAAATTTACTTAGTTAGGATTGTTTAAAAACTTTTTTTCAAAGCAGTACGTTGCTCGCGTCTGTATTTTGAAGTTAAGAATTCTTCACATCTAAAGGGTACAATTCTGAGACGTGCATATCAGCTTGATCAGTTTTCTAGATCAGAAAGGTAGCGCAGGCTTTGGCCTTTTGTTACACCTACTCAAAACGCAAACAACAGATTCTCATTTGATATAGCAGGAACCGTACTGTAATATGAGCATTCTCTATACAGGTGTACATGTAAGACCCAGCCCATATCATATGACAGATATCATATCAAAACTGTGTCAGCACTGACTGGAAATAGAATAGAACCTGCAAGCTTTATTGACATTATATTAACATTTATAATGCAGTGGCTGGTGCTCTGGTGGCAGCTGTGTGCCGTGACACACATAGTAATTGGCACCAAAATAAGTGGTGATTCATGATAATAAATTCTCTTCACAACCCCATGACTGCTGCTGTTTGTAAGGCAATTACTCCCTAATGCACCGTCCTAAATGTTTTTCAACTAAACGACAGAAGTATTAATTCTTCCTTCTCGCATGTACATACACAGACCACGCAGACCAGCTATTTGGCTCTGTGTTTCCATCTGTTAAGGACAAACCAGATGGAGGTGAGTTGGGATGTTTTTACGCCCACCATCAGAAAAGCGCATGCCTGCAGCTGCAATTAAATCCCAGCAGAGCCACCCTCGTCAAACCTATCTGTTACACCCCAGCTGTGTGTGTGTGTGTGTGTGTGTGTGTGTGTATGGGGGGGGGGGGGGG
>JAVQJL010028864.1:0-15409 GCA_036024295.1 Nannoperca obscura
TTTACCTACATATGATTGGTCACAGCCTTTTACCATCGGACGCTGGCTTCGTATCGGCTCAGTGCAAAAGAAAGGAGCAAGATAGATGGCTGCTTTCAGGCTTTGTACAATGTCTTGAATGTTTTTTTTGAATGTCAATGTTAGGAATATGCCTGAATTTAAACATAATCTGCTGTTTCATTATATTCACAAACACACATAAATCATGCGCGCGAGCATGTAATTTGTGCGCGCGCTTTATGGCAGCGATATGCCGTCATACCCTGATGGAGTCTCAAAACTCCGCGCACGTGCGTAACCTTATCTGTGCGTATCAGGCGATCCGTGCGCGCGCATTCAGACATTTGTCTGCTCAGGAAGGTTTTGAAAGCGAAAGTAAACAGATCTGTGAAGTTGAAGGTGAGCATCTGTGTGTAAAATGTTAATATTTCTTCAGGTTGTGATGTGTGCATTTGCGAAATAGTTTTACAAGTGTTCAAATTGCTTGATACCTGTGTGTGGATTGGAACACACATTTGTGAGTTCCCAAACTTACACACAAATCATTGTGCATGGTTGCAAATCTGATAATACGCATTTGCAATCATTATAAGATTGATTTATCTTCATACTATGGTCTCTGATACATAATTCTACTCTCTACAATCAACAAATCCTTGTCTGACACTGTAACAGAACTCACAGGATTCAGGTCAGTTACCCTCTTCAGACACACCACTTTGTAGCTTTATCAAAGACTATGCCTTGACCTCTCTAATGATCGACATCAGCCTCTGCTTCACATTTATTACCAGGACACAATCCAATGAGACTCAAACCATTCACATGTTATGATTACAATGATCATGAGCACTCAAACCCATAACAGCTTTAAATATCTAACATCTAGCATCTTGCATTGTGATTTGTTTAGATGTCAACTAGTAAAGTTGGGCCAGTATATGCTGTTATTCAAAACCATTGCTCACTTGTTAGTTAACACCAAAGGCTTACCATTGCCATCCACAACTCATTTCCAGTGCATTGGCTTTTCCAGCTGGTGTTTTTCTTACATGGTGCAAACAACTAATTTAAATCTGTCTTTAATCAAATTAATAGTTGCTAAGCAAGCCTGACTTCCAGTATACAGTAAGGCAGTAGTTTCTGGGGCCCAAGGAAATTAGAAAAACAAAAATATACAAAACACTGAATTGACAAATATAGTTGCTTATATCCTCAAATAAGTCTTGTTCCATGAAAGCTTTCCATGATTTCCACAAGCTTTTGGTAACTAAAGCCGAGTGGACAAAAGCCTGCACAGTTAGCGCAGCGTGAACATTAGGAATAAAAGGGACCCTAAGAAATGC
This sequence comes from Nannoperca obscura, assembly GCA_036024295.1. Classification (NCBI taxonomy): domain Eukaryota; kingdom Metazoa; phylum Chordata; class Actinopteri; order Centrarchiformes; family Percichthyidae; genus Nannoperca; species Nannoperca obscura. The sequence continues at coordinate 1,347 of JAVQJL010028864.1, forward strand.
AAGCTACAAATCAATAATGCAATTATAAATTATTAATTCTCGTACCAAATCCACTGATCAATGACATGTACCATCTGTGGCAGTGCACACTGTGCTAATGATTGATACCTTCTGCAAAAAGGGCCTACGGTTGTGCACGTATTAAGCGGTCCTTCACTCAACAGCCACTCCTAAAGTTTCACCCATTTTTATCTTAATCCTGATTTAGGCTACGAGAGTAGAGATTTGTGTTTTTTATTTAATTTGTGGAAATGTTTTAGCCCTTTTTGAGATTGCAATTAAAGTATCGTGATTCTTTTCCTCCTCTCATAATGTAAGAAAAATGGGTAATGGGTGCTGACATAATGACATCATGCTAACTAAGTGCAGCGCTCTTTATGGTATAATGATTGGCACGTGTCTATGAATCCCAGTCAGGCTGTTAGCTGAGCTTCTCCTCATGGCCAGCTGTATGGATTGATGTCCAGGGGGCATTCAGAGATTCTGCCCTTGTTTATGTATTCATGTCAAAGTCATTTAGACCTTCTGATGATGAATTTTGGAAATTGATTTTACAGTACACTGAGTCAACAGAATGTTGTGAACAGAAAAGAGAAGAATATCACAATTTCATGACTGAAAATGTCAATGTAAGTCATTTTTGAAGATACTGTTGTGACCTGCTTGAAGCTGGACACATTACTACATCAGCAATATTCAAGTATAGTGAGTTTCCTATATGTAGGACAGACTTGTGTGCTTCTATAAATGTCCTACTGCATTTTATTATTTAGTTATTATTAACTCAGTAGGTGTGCTTTAAGTTCTCCATTGCAGAGCCATTCACCAACTTGCAAGGATTAAGTTAGCTTTCATGTTGTACGCTTACATCTGTTTCATATGCCTAGTAATGTTTAAAATTGGATGGATATGAAGACACTGTCTTCATCATGGGCCTTTGAACTTTTCTCTGACATAAATGACTTGACATTCCACACAGTATGATGCTATATTTAAAGGATCCACCACTATTTAATACTGGGAGTCATACCCTCATTTTTATCTTTTGCATAACTCACAGAGCACAGCAGAACTATCCCAGAGGCTCTCATTCTTCACTCTGCAATGGGGGCAATCCCTTAGCGACCCCTCTCTATGCACTCTGTGACAGTCCCTAAAGGCTACAGTCCAGCTTCCAGTGAACATTTTAGAGCACAGGGTAGAGTTGAGTTCAACTAAAGCTGCTGACCTCAGCTCCCTAACCTTCCCCATTAGCAGCCCAGATATTTCTTTGCATTTACCATGCAGGAGCTAGCTCCAGGGTTGGTGCATAAATTTAGCGATAGTGGATGTTTGTTCTAATTAGATTTATGGGTAGGAAATGTTTGGAGAAGCAAGACAGCACTGTTTTATTATTAAGCTTGGAATCAGGTCAGATGAAAAGAGCAGCAATGAAATGTACTTTGATATTTATGAGCTCTGAAAGCAAAACAAGGTACCCAACTGTAGAACCTGAGGTATACATTAATATTTGGGGACAAATAAAGAATTATTTGCAAAACTCCCAGGACTAAGCATATAAAACTGATTTATGACTACAAATCTATAACACGTTAAGTCAAATGAGTCAAACCAAACTGATGAAGAAAAATCCAGAAAATAGACATTAATCACCCCAATATTATTTGTGAATTTTTAACACCAGTGTCTTATTTCTTGCATTTTAATGGCACTTCCTCACATCATTGTCATGAGAATTTAATAGCTGTATAGGTCTTTTTCTTTTTCTTATCTACTGTAACTTCTGTCCAGTAATACATTCTTGGTGTGATCAGACCTCCTGATAGGCTGTAAACTCACTAGAAAAGCCTGTCATGCTCCCTTGCCTATTGTATACTGCTGTGAAAATAAAAGATTTATGGGACAATGGCTTAAACACAATTATTATCAGTCGTCTCAATGTTTTTTGTCATTCACAATCCTATAGAATTAATTGCAATCATAAATGCAGTATAGTTAATTGGCCTTGAAAAAATGAGATGGGCGACCATAATGCACTATATCAACATCTTATCAATTATAGTATTCATAAATAAACATTTTGTGTATATTTTAGGCAGGACCACTGCAACAATCTATCATCCTCATTCAAGTTTTATATCTAAAGATTGAGAAGAGGACACAAAAATACATACCATTCAAATTACCCTTAGCGAGACACTAATAAGCTGAAGAATTAGAGCGTGTCACATTACAGTATTCACCTGGCTATTGTAATCACCAAAAGTTATCATAGTTGAGGAGTCACTTTCATAAATAATTAATTTAAACTGTGGTATAACTTTTTATTTCCTCATAACAAGTTGGCAATTTGGCATAGTAACTGTGCGCAGTGTGGTTTGCTGTAGTATACTGAAATAGAATTACAAGAGTCCCACCTGGCTGTTGTGAGACTCAGAGGAGTCGGCTAATTCAATAAGCCAAACACTACAATTGAGTCTTGCAATGTGACCTTGTACAGTCCGTGGCACATCCATTTAGATTCCATCTGCTCTGAGTTAAGGACGCGCACATTCTCATTTCTGTCCCGGCTGCTCCAAGCAAAACAACCACTGTTGATCAGAATCACATAAGCGCTGCCAAATGCCTGCATGAGCTGAAAACAGCTGCCAGGGAGTTGCAGGTGGAATCAGACAACATTATGGAGTTTTAAATATCAGTGCAATTTAAAATTGATCTTTAACATCTGCCATTTTATACACTGCAGTGGTCTATTCATTAATGGCTCTTTTTCATTATATTCATATCAAGCTATGAAAATATACAATTACTTATTTTCACTCAGAGTAGCTGAGAGAATCAAAAGAAAGTCATTATGACATGAAGTGCCAAAAGCCCATAAAAATATTCTTTAATATCGGTAAAGATGCAACTGACTTTGATAATTCAAGTATGACTTTCAAAACTATAATACTTGCTAATCATTAAATTGCCTGTTTCTAAACAAGCTCCTGATCTGCCTGAAATTTTATTGTTTCTTTCATCTATTTAGGTTTCAGCTGCTTCAAATGTTAGTTTAAACCTACATTTCATCTCAAAACATATAGCAGGTGTGATAAAGACATACACATTCTGAGAAACATTTACACTAAAAGTCAAACTGTGCTCGTGTTGATAAATTCAATCCTCAAATTACCAACACAAAGTATCATTGACCATGGGTATAGTCATTTACTACAACTGTATGAAAATGCATACTAATTACTTTGTACAGAAACATTGCACGTCCTTTTATCAGACATGACGTGACTCAACACAACAGACAACCGTAATGTATATTTGATGCAAGTGATCATAGCTCAATAGTGTCATACTCTTGACTTTAGTACCAGCATTTAGTTTCATCCTCTTGGAGCTGAGTGCACAAAGCCTTATTAGCATTACAGTATGAATTATGAATGACCACAGAGCTCTATATAAAGGCTTATGTTATTCAAGTACTGTATTATTAAACAGAAAACAGTTTTGAATGCCAAGCTGGAGCAAGCGAGTTGCTGATTGCTTGAATTCTCACCATTATCTTGGATACTATATACTGTATATATAACTTGTCTATTGAATTCCGCTCTTGCAAAGAAAAGAAACAACATACACTATATAGGTTTGCAGCACTCCAAATCCAACACATGAACAAGTTTCAGACCTAGCACTCCTGCTGAGCACACTTAAGGCTTCTAGCCCAATTAGGCAAATTTGCTACTTTGTCAGCCTTGGCGCTGGGTCACTGGAGTCATTTTTCACGCCTATGCAAACAAAAAACATCTTAAACTACTTAAATTCTACAAATTACTTACCATTTCATTTGTGGAACAGGGGTCCTTTCCCAAGGACATATGAAGGCAACATTCACTGAGCCCAGCATCACTTTAAGAAACAGTTACCTGAGCCAACTGAGGTACATACTCACTTATTTTAAGACCTCCGGAAATGATTTAGCTTGCATGATAATAGGATTCCTGATATAAACAGTCCCTCTTATTATAATTTATCTCTGTAATTAAACTAAAAGACACTTGGGACATTTTAAGCTGCTGAATGTCTAGATTTTTTTTTCAGGTTGGCTTTCATATATCAGTCTCTTTAAATATGTCTGAGGACTCATGGGAAAGCCCTGATGATGTGCACAGCATCTGCACAACAAATGAAGTTGTCATCAGACAGAAGCAAAGTGCGAGATGCCTCAGAGAGAAAGTGGAGACAGAAAGTGGGCCGGAGTTGTCATTCCGTGTGCTGTAGTTCAAAGTCCACACCCCCCACTCACATTCTGAAACACACACACACACCAAGTATGAAAGAAGCCACCCACTTACTCAATTTGTAAATGGGAGCAGGGAGGGTGGATGCGTCTTCAACACATCACTGTCTCCTCAAGGATGCCTCTCCCCTCTTAACCTCTCTACACCCCAAGAGGAATGGAAGGCCACAGTGACCATACAAGCTCAGTGTTATCTATGAAGCTGTTCGGCTACATGCAGACACATGCTAAAGCAGCTAAACATGAGCAAACACAAAATAGTACTATTAAGTTTCAGAAAATGGGTTCACTGTTTTATTTCACTGAGCTCTAATAACCACACAAAGAAGGGAAGAACACAGAGCAGTGCTCTATTTTTAAGCCCCGAGCCCCATTGTAACACAAAGTGATGAACTTTCCCAAGCAAAGCTGTGCACCAGGTTGTTTAAAAATTTAAAGGATAGTGAATGACCGTCTGCACACAGTCTCATGAGCAGGGGTGCTATATTCACAAGCAATGAATGCAAAACATGGATCCTGAGAGTAACATAGTTTATGCATCCCCATACATTTAAAGGATGATCAGTTAAATTAATCACAGGATTAATGATGCAGTCCAAAAGCGGGCTCCAAGTACCTGTAGGAAGAGTCTGTAGACAAATGAGAGAAAGGAAAAGAGGGGGCATAGAACTGAGATAAAACGAGTGGAGTCTAGCTGTATGCTATATGCAAGCTGTATTCAAGCTTAAACAATGATTAAAAAAACATAAATATTGTTTATACCTGTTAAAGTTGGCCTGGAAAAAGTTATTTTGTTCCGGGAAACTTAATCAGAAGATTAAGGAGGCCCAGTTTCAGATGTGTCTTTAATGACTATTCTCCAGTAAATGTGTTTTCTCTTCAGTGCTAGCTTAAAATCATGTTAGCTCATTCTCATTTCATGAGAACAAAAAAAAACGTGAAAATATTACTGCTAGAAACTATTGCCATGTAAAATTTATTTCGAGTCATAGCACGCATCTATGAACAGTTGAAGCAATAAGCTGATAAAAGGTTGAAAGATAAAATGTTGCTATTTATCTCCAAAAAATAAAAGTGAAATTGTAAGGTATGCAGGTTGGGTTTTTTGATGTTGTTTCTTAGAGGAAATCTCTGAGGGAGGGCAACTGCGAGAAGTTTAAGCCAGCGGGAGGCAGACTGGCCATCACTGCAGCTGCATGTGTTGGGAGTCAAGGAGCCACTCAATGGTTTCTCCACTGACTAAACAAGAAGAGTGGTTGTAGAGTTTTATCTTTCTTGAAGTCAAAGTGTGAAAAAGAGGAAAGGAATTAAACAACTCCAGTACAGAAATTTAATTAATTGAATGTATTTTCCTTTTTTTGTCCAACAGAGCACTTTAAGTTAATTTGCTTTATTTTAAAGGCTTATTTTTGTATTATTATTATTATTATCATTATTAGGTCAAAGTGGCATGGGTGATCTCACATAGTTCTTAGAGGAAATGATTAAGTTATGTAAACTTAGTTATTGTTTCTATAAATATATGTTGTCTGTTTCATAGAGCAGATATGTGTTTTACACATTATTCTCCTTATAAAGCCTAGAATTTAGATATCAATGTATTACTATTCCATTGGCTTCTTCCATTATAGCTGGTGTTTACACATTTGTTTAGTCACTCATGGATATTTTACAGTGGCTGTTACACTAAACCAGGGTCACTGAATCATCACCTCTGTCTGTGGAAAAAAGTCAAATAACCGCATGCACTCAAACATAGTGAAAGATTTACAAGGCTATCTGTTGTATTTATATGATGTATTGTCCTGCCAGCATTTTTATTTATTACATTAAAATATCAATAGCTACCTAATGTTACATGGCATACATTACTCAGGAGAAGACACAGATAGTGAAAAAACAAAGGAGGCATAATCACCATCAAATGATAAAACTCCCTAATTTCCTAAGGTGGGATGCAAAATTACCCCACACACAGCAAAGGCCCTCTCTCTAGGAGGAAGGCATATATAAATAGATATTCTCATGATATTCAGTGCATCACTAATGATGTTGATTCTCTGTTGTGTCATATATTGCAAATGCCACAGGGTTAGGAAGAGGAGAGTCGCATGCTATGTAATAGCATATTCTTTCATCTTTTTTTTTCAGAGCACCACATTGCTGGGTCTCTGTCAAAACTACTCCCACAGTTTAGATGACTGTGGGTGGGTTTTTTTTAACTGCCGCTTGTTCTCCAGGGGAATCCATGCTTTAACCGGACACAACTGTCATACTTCATTGCGGTGTGCTGACGCATGTTATGCAAATCTGTAATCGATGTCACCCCAGGCCTGTCTGGGACAATTCTGGGACAGTAGAGAATCTTTACATTTCTAAATAAAATTATTAAGCTTATTCATCAAGGAATATATATAATTGTATTTAATTGTTGAGGTGGCACTGGCACACGTTCTATGCTACATCACAGGCTTATACACACACACACACACACAAAAACATCTAAATTGTGGAACTAGTCTGATTTCCTCTCCCACGTTTCACTATAAATGGATGTAGAAACACCCATAAATCTGTTTGTATATTGATACTTGTACCTGGTACGTGTATTTGTACCTAATTGCTCAGTATGCCATGTGAACCAAACAATTACTGTCCTTAAATTATCTGCAATTTATAAAGGCAAACAAAGTCATGTTTAACTTGGCTTTGAAATCTGGAAAATTTGATATATATGTGTGTGTGTGTGTATGTATGTATATATGTGTATGTATGTATGTATGTATGTATGTATGTATATGTATATATATATATATATATATATGTGTGTGTGTGTGTGTCTTTTTTTCATAGTTTTATTGTAGTTTTTTTACCGTAAACAAAGACAAATGTTTGAATTTATATTTATGTTTCTTGTTATATGTAATTATGCATATAGATGAACTCTATGAATTACATGTGTTAATAAAGAAGATACCACAAGCTAATTCCCAGCATACTTTATCTTTCACATCGATTGATTCCTTTAATGTGTTTTATTTTGGGTTGTTTTACCCCATAATGGCTGTTAGAATTAGTTTTTAGGCAGATGCAAGTATACTTTGTACCTAGAAATAAGCAGTTTTGCATCCCTGGCCTTAGAGTAGACACACTGCCAGAGCAATCTCTTCATTCTACTTGTGCTGTTCAGCACCTTTGAGAAACTTGATTAGACTGGAGATGGTCTGTTCTTTCCACTCTTCTTTCAGCTGGAGTAAAATAGCATTCTAATGGTGCTCTATTTCTGAAGGGGCGGGTTCAGATGACAGCACAGTCTGAGCAGCAGATGCATTCAGCAGTAGTGAGTGCAGTCCCACATCTGTGTCTTACAGTAAGTAAGATTTTCTCAACAAAAACTCCAGAAGGTGCTACATGTAGCACCCCACTTGCAATACACCCAGAGGCTTACTGAGCATCAGACCATTTACTTTGAGAATGAATAATATGCCAATATGTATTTCACAGGCTCTGCAGAATAGCAGAACTGGAATGAATGTTAATGGCAAAATGGAATACTATTTTATGTTTTCAGTAATACTTACAGGATGGCAGGTATTATTAGTTCTCTTGATTAAGCTCTGGAAGTGTCATATATTGAGTTGTAGATATGCAAGACCCTTTTGAAAATCATATCTCAATACAAAAAATTAGACCTGTCATTAAACAAAATTCCTGCAGTTCCTTTTTTAGTTCAAGTTAAACATCTTGTGGCAGGGTGTTTGATTGAGGAAGTAAAAAATGAACACTACTGTTATATATATGCTGTGTTCTTAAGTTGATCAAAAAATGAGGGAGGGGTCAAATGTTATGCCAATATTTTTAGCAAGCTTCAAGATAAATCCTAAATTTGGTGACATTGTTGAAAGCTAATAATAACATTCTGTTTTGTTAAATAGTGTAAAAGTCTAAGTGAAACAAAAGCCATACGATTTTGAACATCAGCAGGCCCATTCTAGACTGCTTGATTAGGGGGGCAGTACCATATGTTGTTTGGTCACAAACTGCTGCTGTGTTGGGTGCCCCGGGGATGACAAGGACAAGATAATATTCAACTATCTTTCAACACCCACCCAACCCTGTTGTACTGAGGCACTCTGAGTGTTCTTTACAACTGTAAGATATAACTCGATATTTTATGCTATCTAAAACTATAGCCATAGAATTTAATACAGGAGCCCATAATGTATTTTATTTTAAACCCACCTCCATCCCCCTCTTATATGAGGACAACTGTATTTATGTTACATCTAATAATCATTCTTTGATGGACAAAGCTATCTGCCTTAGTCCAGTATAGTTTTCTACTTAGTAGGGGTGGGCGGATCAATCCAAATATATCGATAATATCGATGCCAACGTTGGTATCTGTATAGGATCGATACTAGCGTGATGGGATCGATTCTTTAATTACAGTTTTTCTCCTCTACGTTCATTACTTGCTACCGTTTCATCAAGTCATGTCTGAGTGCAAATGTTGCTCCTTTGACATTGTTCATGTGGGCTTTGCTCCCACCCTCCTCCCCCCCGCTCTGTTGTGTTTTGTTGTCATGCCGTCACGTAACTCAGCGGCGCCAAGAACACACATCAGCTGGTGGACTGCATTCTGTCACAGAATAGTTCTCTAAAATAATTTAACTTTCAAAACAGTTGTTCTTCTTTAATCATTTTGTGCATTGTTTTGATTATTAAAATAATATGCTCATGATGTTTGATGTAATGTTCATTACATTGCAGTAATACAAATATTTTTTGTCTAAAAAATTGACTTAAAATCTGTCCTGGGTTTTAACATGCACATGATTAACTAATTAACAGTGGAAATCACAAAAATATATAAAAAAATATTTCCAGATTCAGAATACTGATGATTCATTCACCTCATAAATCATGGTTTTATAAGTAAAAAGTATCAGTATCAGGATATTAGGCTTGGTATTACTTGGTATCGGATCGGAAGGAAAAATAGTGGTATCGCACATCCATACTACTTATATTATTTTCTATTGAAATGTGAAGCACGAATTTAATTGGCATTGTCAGTTTTACATTTTTAACCCACCTCCACCCCTTTTACAAGATTTGTGTGTTTTTTCTTTTTTGTCCAGTGACCAGTTATTACTGGTCACAACTGTCATTATTTACATAATATTTGCTACAGGGGAAACAGAGCCATGCATCTAGCTTTGCAGACTAATCCAGCCATAGTCTCCCACAGTAGTCCGAGTTGAATGGCTGGCCACAGTGACGTTTTGGGGAAAACAAGTGTGGGCTGCGACAGTGCTGGGCTGTTCAAGCCATGGTTATTATCAACTATCGTCTGGAGGGTGCAGTGCTTGTGCAACTGGATCAGGGGTGGGTGTCAGGGTCTGTGGTCGGGTGATCTGATTGAAAATAAACAACCACATTTTACAAGCAAAATAAATCTAGCAGTGATATCAAGGCTAAAATAAACCTAGCAGACATTTAGAAATAAAGTTTGATGGCTGTGGCTGCTCTCCTCCTTGTAACTACGGCTCTAGTTTTCTTACATGGAGATACTCGTTATTGCCTATTCAACAGTTATTTTTCTGTGCTAAAGAATCCATGACTCGTCTTTCCGCCTGTCTCGGTTCTTGCCCTAACCTGCTTCTCGCCATGAACCAGACATCAATCACAAAAAAATTGACTTGCTTGTGAACTCTTTATTATCGAGTCTGTCGTTTTGCTTATTGGGGTCCCTAATGGCCCTCTTAAAATAAAGGGCAACATGGAAAGCCTTCTTTAAAAAAGTCAAATTGAAATAATTTAAAACAATCAGTGACATCTAATAGTTTAACACATCCAGCGTAGTTTGGTACCTCCACAAGAACCAAATTTTGCTGGAATAAAATCTGGTGAAATTGATGATTTTCTGTATTAAGTGGCTCAAAGTGGTGGGAAAAATCTATGGACAATAGAATTTTTCAAATAAAAAATTCAATAAAAAAGATCTTGCATCAGCCGAACTGGAAGCAGAAATATTCATTGATGGCAGCGATTGACTATATTTCCAATAGGTTAAAATAAAATGATTGCATCAAGGGAACTAGCAACAAGCTACAAGAGCAGTTATGAACCATAACATATACAATGACATATCAGCAGAGACTTTGTTCTTCATTTAATGCCAATACTGTTGTACAAAGGCTCAAAGGTTTTCACACTGTTCGCTCTTCAAAGCAAAATGGAATGAATGACACTGACATTTGGATTGCAACTTTTGGATCACATCACGGCAGATCCCTTTCCCAGAGGCTGCGTGTTGCTGGACTCAGTAATGTATAACAGAGGGAAAGCTGCTCATAAAGTTGCTAGATTTGCTGGATTTTACACACTAGAGATCTTCAGGTGCCAGGAATCCTGGGCTTTGGGAGGGATTTACCTTTGATCTTGCCTTCTCAGCACTTCCACTATATCCATCTCAGTGTACCAACATTGTTTGGTGGTTTGTACTATAATTTATTGGCAGGCGCTAAATTCAGTCACTGATCGAAACGTATAATTTTAGTGGGGCTGTTTATGTGGAATTTTGAAAACCTAATTAATGAATAGTATTAGTGAACATGCTTTGTATTTGCTGAGAATAGTGCAGAGAAGAGAAGAATTACTTTTTAATATGTTTGGCCCATATGTAATTTTAGCAGCACAGTCACACTCGCTCGCCTCCGCTCAAGCTGGGTGCCTCTATTTTTTCAAAGTCTCTTCTCTTCAGTGACAATTCTTTGTGATTTCATCACTGACTGCTGTGGTTTGTATGCAGTCCTTCTTAGTTCTGATCATCAGACTTTAATCCAAACACTTCTTTGATGTTCCCAGACATCTCGGACCCTGCCCCGAAATGAGGAGAACAAACAGCTGAATCAGATGACTGGTACCTCTGTGGATCTTAAAGGCTGCTGAGGAAATGTCAGTGCCGTTTAATGATGATCTGATAAATAGAGTTGCTTTGTTGACATTTCTGCCTTCTCTTATTTCTATATTTATTTATTTATTCACCAACAAAAATACCAACCCGTTTTTGGGCTGTAAGCCTAGAAAAACCCAATTATGATTGGACAGATTTTTTGTGTGTTTATGAAAGCAATCTGGCTTGCCTGATTGGCAACCAACTGCAATGCATCATCAATCAAGTTTTTTCCCTTCAACATAAGTTTGTGTTTTACAAAAGAAACACTAAGACAGTAATAGTGTTTTCCCACTTGGGCTGATTGAAGAGAGTTTTCTTATTTGTGTGTGTTTGTTTTTTTTACTTGAGTCTGTTCTCCTCAAGAGTGCAAAAGTGGAATTGGGTGTGGTCCAGTAAAAATAATAAGAATGTTCTCTGGAGTTCACTTCCTGTGAGCTCTGGTGCTATTTGCTTGAAGGTGCACCAAATGTAAATGCTCTACCCAACACCCACTCATGTGGATTGACATGGAGATTGTCTGTTTCTAAATATTATAATTCACCATTGTGCACAGTGCCAGAACTTTTGTGTGTAAACGCACGCACTGAGAGCACAGCACAAAACGTTCATATGGTGAAAGCCTCCATTGTCCTTAACAGCATTAATATGATCTGGTCACATTTTATGGATGCCATGGATGTGAGATGTGCAGTTGATCCACAGTTTGGAAGGATTCTTGTGTATGAAAATATACCCGCAGTAATGACTCCTGCTGCTAAATCATTGAGGAAACCAACCTTTTAGCAGAAATCCATTCGAAAAGTCTAATTTAGAAGTACCATAGTTCAGCACGTTTCACACTAGAAGTGCCAGAATTCCATACTGTAACTACTAGAACTGCTGTAAGCGGTCATTTTGACGGTCAGAACTAATGAACAACCCAGGCTGTAGTACAGTGCAGAGCAGTCACAGCAGGAACTTAAGACCACTCACAACATTTCTTTGACATAGACAATGATAGTTGCTAGGCAACCAATATGCATTCCCAACCACAACAAAATATTAGAATTGCGCAAAATTTCATGCGGCCAATAGAAGAGAAAGAAGACAGTACTTAGAAGATGTAATCTAATACAGACACATTGCATTTATTCAGGACTATAATACAGCAACATCCTGTTTCCTCTTTTACATAGTCTTAGAATGCAAAAAGAATGACCCTGTTATGGAATGGAAATGGAATGTGATGTGATGCTTTGCAATTTTCAATTACACTTCATGGACCCTCCCATCGTTTTGAAATGAAAAGCCAAAGAGAAAAACTTGTGATAGGACTTAAAGTAGTTTCATCACCACATAACAGCGTCCTGTGACCCAGAGTTGATTGCTCTCTTTGTTTGTCTGAGGGAGTCCATGCCTCTAAAATCATCTATCAGCTACTGTTCAATAGTGAGTCACTGCGGCTTCCTCATGCTCCTGCCAGGAGCAGAAAATCAGAGCTGATGTAGCCAGCCGCTTATTATCCTGTGATTACTAGCCCAGGGAGAGAAAAAAGAAAAAAACCTCACCCCAACCACAACACCCTGACATGCACATACACAAACACACGAGTAAACACACTGCCATAACTACCGGTGGCGTGGAAGACATCACATGCACTGAAACACATCCATGTGTGACATCTGCAGTAACACTTCTTCCTAGCCCTGAGTGTTGTCTATTTCTGAGCTCCTCTAACAAGCTGAGTAGGTGAGGTGAGAGTATTGTTTGGATTCTAAATTATTGATAAGTCCATCAGTGACCATGTGATGGCTGCTAAAGTGATCCCAGAGTTATTTCAGTCTAATAAGGAGCATGAATATTTGTTTTATTATGATAACCACGGGTAAAACTAATGATAATGACAACGACGATAATGATAATGATGACTATGATGATGATTGTGACGACGGCAATGATGAGAGTGTGGTTTCAGTACTCCCGGTAATCCTATTTGCAATTTGAAAGTGATTACATGATACAGTTGGGATATGGTGCGCAGCGGTTTTCCTGCTCTGCTGAGTTATATTTGTCTTAATGTGAATGCTACCCAGCACATATCCTGCAGACCACACGGCATGTGCTTAATAGCATTTGCATGGAAAGGAAATTAATAGACAAAGAAAACAACAGTGCTTACCTAAGAGCTCCCTCAAACCCTTGAAAAGTGAAAAGTATGTCAAAGATCCTTCAGTGTCTTTTCCCTTACAGTTAATAACTAAGGGGTATTTGATTATGCTATTTTAGGAATTTTGTCTAAAGAAACAAGGCTTATGACAGCCTAGACCCATCTCAAAGACAGAGTAATGTCTGGAGAATGACATTCTCAATATAAGTGAGGGTCATTGGTCCATGGAGCCTCATTGTAAGTAGGCTGTTTGGGGCCTAAAGCATAATGGAGATGATTTACCAGGTTTGACAAGTACTTTTTGAGGGGTATTTTCTTTAAAAACTGCTTCAACTCATGTTTTTGACAGCTTATGATCAGGACAGTATTTCTCTAAGGACCCAGAAGGTCTTTATGACATTCTGAAGAGTTTTGTCCTTTTTGGGGGGGTATAATGCTTTCACTGCACCAAGGAAGCTGTATTCTGTCCGCCTTGGAATTGCAAATAACTTGAGAGCTCAGAGTAAATCAATAAGAAAAAAAAAGAAAAAGAAAAAAAAGAAAAGAAAAACTGAAATATCACATGATCATAAGTATTCAGACCCTTTGCTGTGACACTCATATTTAACTCACATGCTGTTCATTTCTTCTGATCCTCCTTGAGATGGTTCTACTCCTTC
>JAVQJL010028871.1:0-10871 GCA_036024295.1 Nannoperca obscura
CAGTAGTAGAGAGCGGACAAGTAGTGATTACGTAGGGTATTTGTACGGAAATGGCGTAGTGACGTGGATGACGTAATGTGGGTGTGTTCCTGCTCCCGAAATCCGCTAAATAGCAACAAGAAATGCATGAAATGAGGATCATTTTATATGACGGATAATGCAGTGAATAGTCATCTTGAAAGCTGTGTTATCGTTTATAAAGACCGGAAACCACTAAGTGGGTAAAAGTTCAGCAGCTGAGAGGTTATTAGAAAGGAGGGTGAAAGATTTTACGATTCTTTATCATGATTATATTGAAGGAAGATTTTAATTTGATCTAACACTAAATTACTTTAGATAATCTATAGCAATTTTGTGGCGATTTCTATCCCACGTTGCAATTCGGCTTGAATCTGAGGTTTCTCTCTCTGTCAGCAGGCAGAGCAATGATAACATCTTCCCACACCCTCACTCGGCTGGCGTTGTGCAGGGTTCAGAGTGTCTTCAGTTCTAACTTTTGCTGAACACAGATGTTGAACAATCTTCTTTCAAACAGTTCTTGCTTTCAAAGTTGGCTGGATGAGGTAGCATGTTCTGTTCAGCTCGGATGCCGCTGACGGGCAATCTTCTGGGCCTGCTCTGAAGGGCAGAGCTAAGTGCAGGTCTCCGGACCAACAGGCCAGTGGCCCACTGACCCGGGAGTAGGCTGATCTGTCAATCAGAAAGAGTTGTACGAGTCAAGAGATAACAGCAGAGAGCAAGCATAAGAGAGAGATCTTCTTGCTTTGTAATCTTCTGTAAAAGGGGCAGTGATGTCCGATGTCAATGTCGTGAAATTCTACTCCACCCACCCTAGATCTTTGTAAAAAATGAATCAAGGCAATAAAGTTGATTACATGTCTAATGCTTCCTTATTTAATCTGTACATTATTATACACATTATTATAACAACACACAAACATGTTTACCATATATGTCAGTAGATGCATGCATATGTGTATCTATATGCACAGTAAATTAATGAGTAGTAAACTCATGACAGTAAACTCAATAAATTCCAGGGTTCCATTGATCATAGAGGTCTCCTAAGAGGAGAAGAAAACAAGCACGTAGTGTGATGCACAGTTTGCTTTATTCGCCTATTCGCTTCACGTAATTTGTGTCTTTGCATTGACTTTGTATGTTACTGTGAGAAAAGTTCAGTTCGCTTTTGGTGGGAACACACCATAAGAGTGGTTTCTGGCTCAGATCCTTCCCAATTCAATATTGTACTCCCACCATCCTCCCTCCACTCTCTATGGCTGTATGTTTTTGTCAGTCTTTGTTTTTTCATCAACATTGTGTGCACCAAATTTGTTTAACATTCACAACAGTTTTCATCCTCTTTGTGCGTGTCAGGGCTTTTGCTCTGAATGCCTCTGAGTGTCCTTTTGTTAACCAGGATGTGCCTGTGCCCTAACACTTTATTTTTTTCAAACTACAGGCACTTCAACAGCCCAAGTGCCCCCAAGATGACCTTTTGGTCAGCCCAAATGCCCTGATGTTGGCTCATGTGCCACTTGGTGGTGACCTTTTGGGAAAAATGAAACTCTAAACATAACCTGACCCTGTCTTACCCTGTGAACAGGAGAGATGCCCCTTTTTTCTTTTTTGTCCCCTTCCCTAAAGGAGTCTATGCAAGCCACATTGTCTTTCCTTTTGTCAAAATAATGACAAGTACATAGCTCTTTTTTAACCATAGTCTGTGATAAAGATGGACGTTGCAAGGTGTGATGTCACCCATTGGTTTGCATTGGAGGCAAAAGCTTTGATTTTTAGCCCTCTACCTTGGAAAACTACAGGCTCTATGGACCACTACACAAGACAAGGGCAACTAAGCTAACACTATCGCTAGCGAGCTCATATGCTTTAAGGTTTACTGCTAGCTGATCTCTGTTGACAGTGTAAGCTACATTATTATCATGTTTTCTAATAGACCACACGACTGTGGGTTTGATGATGTTGTTTTATGAGTTTGGTCATAGCAGTCCATTGCGAGTCTCCCCATGTACCTCGTACAGCCTGCTATCTACCAAACTACAGCTAACTGTTACTTTGTAGAATCTCTTCTTTGAGAGCAGGTAATGTTAATAATTAATTATACCACACACTGTAGTAACATCAGTAAATAAATATTAACTCTAGTAATAGTAGGTAATGTATCCAAAACAACTTTTGTGGTGATTTCCAGCTTTTAGCCAGAATGCTAATGTTAAATATCTGTTTCTGTGTCCCCATAACATTATCTTACATTAACTAGCTATGGTTGCTGGAATACTTAATCAAATCAAATTAGTTTATGGTGACTGTCAGTCTTAGTCATGCAACAACCAAGACGTGGTGTCCATTTCAGTGCAGAATTAATGGTTATGAAGGAACTTCTATTAGTAGGCTACTCCTGGAATTGGTATTATAGAATAATTTTTTATTTCCTTACATGGCTCTTTCCTGGCATCTTGGCTTTGGGTTTTAGTTCTATACCACTATTCTTTTTCTAGTCTTTAACATGATGAAGAGTCACTATTTCGTCATCCACACGCCTTTGGCATGTTTAGTCAGAAAAATAATAAAGTCCATGCCTCCCTTGCAGTATTATTATAACTTAAACAACAAAATGTTTTCCAGAATGCCAACATTTTTTGCCACCAGAGGACTGAGGTTAGGCTTGAATCAAAGGGGCACTGCTGCAAGACTTTGACTGTAAAGAAGCTGCAAGCACGTGATGTATATGGAAGTGTTTAGTTAGCCAGAGGTCTAACTCACAGCTTGACAAATGTTTGTCTAAATCTAGATTTTAAAATATAATGTGCAACATTGCAGAAGAAGGGTTAGCCTTTTCAAAAACATGGCAGACATGCTCCATAGTGTACATCTGCTTCCTCTTTGCAGGAAATAAAATGTGATCTCAATGTTACTAGCAATGTTAAGAAGCCAACTTTCTGTCGCCTCCCTGTGTGATCACTTATCCTTTGTAGAGCATCTCAAAACAGAGTCTGTCATTAAAACACTGCGTAACTCCATGAAAAACAGTTTTCACATGCGGTTCTGTGGCAACAGCAATAGAAAGGAATTTAAATTATACCATAGGTGCGAGAAACATTTGTGTCCTGTCACTCCCTCTATTGTGCTGTACAATGTGCTAAAACACACTCATTATAGACGAAGCAAAGCTGGCTTCTTTCATTGCTGGCTGTGGTGAAAACAGATATACACCTGGCTGCAGCAGGTCAAAATGTAATACATCAACCCTGATTGTAAAAGTGCAACCCTACCTAATTTATTTGATCACTTTGACAGACCTAGGGGGGGCCTCATGTCTTCACATACACACAGTTAGGCGTAAAAAGTCAAACTAACAGATGGAAACGAGTAAATGTGGTAAAAGAAGCTTGTGTTTGCATAGTAGTTAAAAAAATGTGTTTTGCATATTATTTTCATTTACATTTACATTTTATGACATGTTTAAATGAATTGAATGATGGCATGATTATAGGATTAACATTTATTTAAATTATCATTTAAATAAAGAAGATTATCATTTTCTCTATAGGTGGCATTATCCTACAAACAAGAAACAAAGAGCAATTGTTCTTCGGGATTCTCTGGTATTGAATTGAAGGCTCTTAAGGGGTTGTTGACTAAAACACAAGTTTTCACAAGCATCAGTTTTTCTAACAAAGCCCTTCTCCCATGCATCATCTCCTCATATAAGCCTCTCGACATCCTGCTTATTTAGACGTGCATACGCCCGCATGCACCTTTATGCCATTATTAAGGAAGCAATTGAAGTAAGGTCACTGTGACAGTTTTATCACAACTGACAGTGACTACTGTATCTGTTCGCTTGGAGTCCGTTGCACATAAGTGGGCGGGTACAGACTTAAACAAACACTATTTAGCATAAAGACAAGGGTCATGTTCCTACTTCCTTTTACCAGTATCCCCGTGTCTTCCCCTACTCTTTTCCGCCAAACCTTTGAGTCTCTGTCTCGGACAAAGACAAAAGAAAACTGTTTTGGAGGGTTAGGGTAGAGATAGTTCTTTGGCTAAAGTGAAAATAAACAATTATAGCTTATTTTATGTGCATCATCTATGTAGACACTCTTACAGAACATGTACTGTTTTTCATGTTTCTGGGATAGTGGACATCTTTATCCTTCTGTACAGCTACCATATTGTCTGTAAACTAAACAAATGTATTTTTATTATAAATGTATTTAAAAGTGTTTTGCTTGTTTGCATTCACATATGCACTAACTCATTGCTTCGACTGAGTTCTCTGGACTACAGGAACATGCTCCTTCATTAATGTTTGGGCTATGACATGAAAAGCAACTTGTGAATTATTAGATTTACTTTTCCAATTAAATAACCATGCTTTTTAGATGCAGCCATATAATTTTCTGAATAAAAACAGGTAGTACTAACAAGCTACTTAAAAATATATATATAAACACCCCAAAAAACTATATTAAAATGCTCTCATTGGTGGATTTGACAACACACGATGTATTTTCAAATGTTGATCAGACAAAAATACATTTCTGTTATCCTAAAAGACATTTATGTGAATGGAAAAATCAATGTGTTATAATTGATGGGTCTTTTACAGGAGTTAATGCTTCGAGGAAGTTAAATTAGAGATTTGGTTACAGTGTGTAAGCCATTAGAGCCTATACGAGTGGTCTGTGGTACTCACGTTATGAGAAATGATTCTGGAAAATATTAAATGACAGAGAGAATCTATTCAGGCTTGAAGTTATGGTTCATACCTTTAACGGTGTTAAGGCATTTTTACGACAAGCATGTTTTTCACAAATGTAACTGCTTATGGGTCCAAAACCGTGTGACTGTGAGGACAGCTCAGCACAGGTTGAAAACAGGAGCTTGTTATTTCAAACACTCCTCTGGAGATTCGTCATGTCAGATGGCAGGAGTGTTGTCGTAAATAACTATATTAATGCAGCGGCCTGCAGTGATTCTGTGGTTCAAGCACCTATGGCTCTCATGACCAAACACATAAACTATATGAGCAGGTAATGAGCATTTACTGAACAGATAATAATTTAGTTCTAAATACAAGAGGAGTAATACATAGCAATTTCTGCCAAATGCCACATTTGATTTTTATCAAATGTGTTCATTTATGTCAGCCACGATTTAGATGCTGATTGATTACCTGTTTCCTAAGCAGGCGTCTCACATTTCATGACATTTGTTTAAATGGGCTGGCAGTGACATTTATGGCCGCAGGTTAAAAATTCCACAGCAGAATTGTTAGTTGTCATTTGATAAACAAGAAGGCCAAGTATCACATTTATCACTGTGTGTTTGGGGGTTTGATGTTGGTTTAGGCCACATCTAAGTTGGCCATATTTCTCTGAAAAAAACCTTGTATTTTTAAGGGTCGCTGCCTGTATGTAGCGACATAAAAGGCCGCGTCAAATAATGATGGTGTCATCAGGGTTAACTTCAGTTCCGCTGTTTTATAAACGTATAACAAATGTGGGGCGTTGAGTACATAAATTAAAGATGCTATTGAGGTGCATTATGGTAAATGTAGGATCCAGTGTTTTTGGAGCTTCACCTATAGTGAGGACTAAAAGTCAGGATAGCTCAGCCTCTGCTGCTGCAGTTACGTTCATTCATTTTTTATTTAGCCTCTTGCAAGTTCTCCTGACTTTAGAAGTGTAAAACTAAATTGCTGGTGTAGCTCTTTAAGGTCTTTTTGAACTTTAATTAGCCTATACCACTCCAATCAGGAAGAATAGTTTTTTTGGTTCAATTATAAGTGATTATTTCCTACAAATGTGTGATGCAACAACTCTGAAGAAGTAAAAAACTTGTAATGAATAGAAAAAGAACATTAAAAATGCAGTCCGGAGACTAGGAATGATTTCAGTTAGACTTTGAGTCACTCACACTGGATACCAGCGTTTGGTGTGATCACAGCAGGGGAGGGGCCCTGTTTATTACGGGCAATTAAAGAAATTACTAAGAAGAAAAACTTGCAGTTTATTCTGGATTATAAAGAATTTTCCCCAGAAGATGCAAGTGCTAATTGCTGTCAACTTTACTTATGCTTTAATAATATTTATGTTTTAACTTTAATTTTGCTTCACGTATACTGGGTGCTATTGTGAAATGTTAAAGTTGATATGAATCTTACATCTACATTAATCAATAATCTGGCACAATTGTATAATTTTTTTGTTATTCTTATCTTGTTTTCTGCATTTCTATCTGTGTTTATTGACATGAAAATGTATAACTCCTGTTTCTGTCTTACACATATAAAAGCAAGAAAGCGGTCACCATGGTCTGTTTGATAGCCAGTGGGAAACTAGGCCAACTCTGGAAGCCTGTGAGTGCATGGCAGTGTTCAAAAGATGTCATGTGTGGTATCAGGAGGAGAAAAAAAGACAAAGGGTCGTTTTGTGGTCTTGTCTCAATTTAGAAAAAAAAAAAAAAACGAATAAAATTAATGTTTTAAATACTGGAGAAACTTTATTGTAACCATCTTAGGGCTGAAATAAAGATACATAATTAAACATAATTGTTAGGGTCATGTTTTGTGTGTTTTATGATTGGGCTCTATTGATTCCTAAAGATTCAAAGTTATCTACAGTAAGACCATGTGCGCTAGGCGATAACACACTGTTGTTGGCATCGTGTAGGCTAATTCGTCAAAAAAGACGTGAAAAAAGTGGACTGGATGCACGTATCTTTGTCTTGAACCGTCAGTCTGTCTCTGCGCTCGGTTTTCTTGTCGGGAAGCAGACAGCGGGTCCCAAACACCTCCCTCTCTCTCTCTCTCTCTCTCTCTCTCTCTCTCTCTCTCTCTGTGTGTGTGTGTGTGTGTGTGTGTGTGTGTAACGCGTGATTAATAGGCTCCACCACTGGCTCCTATAAACCTGTTGTTGACGCCACAGTCAGTGAAAGATACCTGCTCGGCACGCACCGTCCCCTCTGGCGCGCTCCAGGAGAACAGCATGTTTGCATTTAGGCGACTGCTGCCGCTGTTGCGAGCCGTACTGAGCATCTGTGCCTTTACAGACTTGTAGGTGCGCCTCTATCAGAGCCCGCAGTTCAACTTCCCACAACTCTGACGCGCTCGGCGAGTAGAGTAGAGCTACCTAAACCGTAAAGGCACTGGCTCTCCTTCACAGATAGACCCATGGAATAATAACGATGGAATACCACTGGATATTGCTGTCTGTCTTTTTACAGTTAACCTTCCATCCAGGTAAGATGAGCCATTTTACGCAGGCAACTTGTTGCTGTTCACTTTTGAACAACGAAAGAGTCGACTTCTTTTTAATGACTGCAGGTTTTCGGCTTCCTTTAGCCCGGTAAGATAATGATAATCCACATTATAGTGAACTGAGTTGCTCCGCATCGCCTTCATGCTGTATTTCTGCACACTTGTCTTTGTTCTGTGAAGCGGTGCAATGAGATCTAGACAACCTGAAGTCACTGAAACCTGATGAGGAAAGTGGATACTTTGGCTGATGATCCGAATGTAAGCGCGGTACTTTAATTATTGATAATGGTTATTTTTTTATTCAGGGAACAAGGCGACATTAACAAAAAAAAGTAATCAAACAGTGGAGGTATCGTGGGATGCTGAATAATATCCACGAGTGCGATACAAAGAGGCGTTTTGATCGTGTTAAACTCGGTGAAGGCGACAGGTTCATGCGGTTTCCTCCTCTTTGAGCCGCGTATAACCGTCATTATGGAAATACACGGTAACTCCTAAATCCTAGGAAACATGCAAACGAGCAGCTGGTACGTCCAGAACTCGTTAGCATGCTTACGTAATTTCTCACTTATTGGGTAAATATTGTCACATGTGTGACTTTACGCAGAGTACTGTGGAGACATTTCCACACTCTCGCCTTGGTTTGTTGTGCTTTGCTCTGGGTTTGTGAAAACACATTGCAACTATTACGGCTTGGCATCATCTACGGAGTCAAGGCCCATAAACACCTAGACTAATTGTACTTATATTACCCTTTTCTACAAATACGATCTGGATCGTATAAAGGTTTTTTTTAGTATGTCCATAATTCAAAGTCACCTTTTTTATTTGCCTTGTCAGGAAACAGTTTGTGATTTCACCACAGATAGTCCGCAGATTTATGTAAAGTTGTATTAGAAAGCCGCACACAAATAATTTACCGAAACAAGTGTTGCTGTTAAACTTTGCGCTCCTTTGGGCCCTCGGTGCGCCTGCGGACCTTGTGCCGGTCAATGCGGCATCAAGTGGGCTCTTGTCTGCCCCTATTTCCATCCGACTACAGATAAATCGTTTGAGATGCGCCCATGGGAGACCGTTGATGTTCATGCCATATTGATAACATCAGGGGATTTGAATGACACACATCTCCAGGCAGTGTGCACAGGCTTGCAGGTCATGTGATGCAATAAAGGCACGCTATGAAGTTTACTGTAAGCCAGTTTACGCAGGCTTCAGACCTAATTAACCTTTACCATGTTTTCTTTTTATCCAAGATGATTTAATACCTAAACTAATGTGTAATTCAGTTAATCAAATAATACCTCACACGGAGAACTTGAATATCCTCCCTGCCGTGTTGATATTCAAATCTTTACGTTAAATTCCGCATTTATTAGCCAAATGTTAGGCGCAGTGGCTCTGCAAACAGAAGACATTAGCGTCAATAAAAATCCATAAATAGATCCATCTTTGTATAATGATACAAATTCTTTTAATTTTAAGCGTTCTGACATGGCATGGCAGACCTAGCCTGTATATATATTTATATATTTATATATTTATATTTATATATATATATATATATATATATATATATATATATATATCACTGAAGTGCAGACTGTTGGAGTGGGAGAATCATTGATTTCCGTGTATGAAATGTATTTATGTATTTATTGTATCAAAAAAGGGATGGAGTGAGTATCTTTTGTCAGCAGCATCCTATTTCACATTCCTACTGAAGTAGGAGTCTTGCTTTTAGGGTACTGGTAACCCAAAGATTTAATTAGAAAGCACCCAGTCCACAGAACACATCATGTCCAGCTCATGCTACACGCATATGTTTTATTTATATCATGAGTGGTAAAACGTGAAAGACGGAATTTTAAGTTTACTTGTGCGTAATTTGATTTCGTTGCATTGCAAAGATCTGCTCAGATGTCAAGAGGTTGTGGGTTCGTTCCCATCTGTCACAGCAAGCCTCTTTGGCTGCATTATGATGATAGTCAGTTTAACCCTTGCTCTGTGAAGCACTTTGGGCTGTATGAAAGGTGCTGTATACTGTAAAGTAAAGATGAGTTGAGAATTTAAAGTTAAAGTTATTTTGTCAAGTCTTAATCAATCTAAAGCACAGGTGCAGTCACATATGTCACACAACCACACTGAGGCTGCAACCCTTGCTGAGGGGTCACAAGTAGACTTTTCTTTTGTTTTGAGGGGCCACAAGCCTTAAAGGTTGGGAACCAAAGCTTTAACAAAACAATTCTTACTTATATGTAAATGCTGTCAAGTGTTAGTCGGTGCATCAAAAGAGCTCTCAATCCATTTGGAAATGAGAGCCAGTACAAATCCTGTGTCTTGAAGTCAGGAGGAGGGGCGATTGTTTACTTTTGCTGCACCTTGAAGCTGGTCTGATGCACAGAAAACTTGTGGGATTGTAGGTGTTGACACATCTTGACTTCACAGTGGTGGAAAAGGGCTGCAACATTTCACTCCTGCAGCATTTGAGGTTTTCCAAACAATAATAATAAATAAAAAGTATCTCCAAATATTCTGAGACCTTCAATCTGTCAAGACTTTAAATTGAACTTTACTGCTTCAAAGCACACATCCTCTGATTGAAAATGTCAGCAATGTGGCCATGATCATGCAAGTGTGGTCAAAAATGGGACTACTTTTTAACATTTGAATAACACAAATTGGGTTATTATGATTTTGGTATGTTTGATATGCGGTTGATTTCGTTTTTTATCCCATTATAGGCAACACCAAGCCCACTATCACCCCAGCCGACCCCCACATTGTCGTTGAGCTCAACACAGCCTTTGAGCTGCGTTGCCAGGGTGTGAAGCAGATGCAGTGGCAGCGAGAGGACCGGCCGAAGGTGCGGGGGGAGAAAAAGGTTGATGGGATGTCCACGCTGCACATCCCCAGGGCTCAGCCTGTTCACATGGGCCGCTACATCTGCCTGGAGGAGAGCTCCCAGGAGAAAACCTCTATATACGTCTATGTGAAAGGTAGCTGGATGTAACTGTCAGTGCTTGACTGTATTTAGATGATTACTTGTGTTTGTGCGTGTGTGAGAGAAAGGAGAAAGAGAACTGAAAGCCAGAGCAAGTGGAAACAGACTGCAGGGTAGAGTTTCTTGCTGCATTGACAGGGAGCAGCGTGTGTGGGTGTGTTTGCAGAAAAAGGTGTTTGTAACTTTGCCCCGGACAGGTACCGTAGATACTGTAGCTATTTATTGAGTGCATGACTGAGTTTTACTGTATTTCCTCTGCGACTCCACATCCCTTTGGCCTGCTGCCACCCCTGCAGGCTTAAATCATGTGCTGATCATTCACTCCACAATCCACACATCTACCTTTCATGCAATGAGCAGTAACTACTTTATAGCATTCATATATAGCATTATTAAAAACATATTTAGTCTGCTGATGAACTTGTGTTTTGATTCATTTAATAGGACAGTTCAAGCTTTGCCTCTGTAGGGTAGATATACACTACCGTTCAAAAGTTTGGGGTCACATTGAAATGTCCTTATTTTTGAAGGAAAAGCACTGTACTTTTCAATGAAGATGACTTTAAACTAGTCTTAACTTTAAAGAAA
>JAVQJL010028874.1:0-11600 GCA_036024295.1 Nannoperca obscura
TATTTCTTTAAAGTTAAGACTAGTTTAAAGTCATCTTCATTGAAAAGTACAGTGCTTTTCCTTCAAAAATAAGGACATTTCAATGTGACCCCAAACTTTTGAACGGTAGTGTAAGTCTGGTAAAATGTATCAGATAAATGTGTTTAATATCCAAGTGCAAGTGGGCCAAAAGTACATTTTAGATATTAGTTTTGAAATATAACATGTACACAGATTGTCTTAATGGCCCAACTTTGAAGAGTGCGCGTGCACAGACACACACACACATACACACACACACACACAAAGACTCAGAACAAGCTGTTCAGTACAAAGAGAATGTGTGTGGGTGTTTTCTGTGAAATATTAACCATCACTTATTTCTCAAACCGGTGAGTAAGGGCCAGTGAGGTGCCATGTGGATTGTCTGGACAGGCAGCATTAGTATAGTATTAAACATTGTACATTAGAATTGAATCTGTCCCTGGAAACGACAAGCGCTCAACGCTGATACACTTAAACCCACTGCTACAGACCAAATACAGTACGATAAAGAACAGCTAGTAACATTACATGAGACACATCTGGCTCTCCACCACTTTTTGGCAACGTGAACACTTTTGAGATTAGGTTTTTCATAAATCTGATATAACTAGTGCCTTAAAGGTAATCCTTGGGGGCCTCTGCAGTTTGTCAGAGTAGGGCCTACAGGAGTTTAGGGCAGAGGATATTACAATTTTAATAAAGTCCATATACTGGAAATCCTAGTGAAAATGGCCTAATATTACCAAGTATTAATCAATATCCTCCATGAGAAGAGAAGCTTACAAACCTATACCCCGCCTTGTTCTGTGCCAAAATGCCAGGCTATTAAACTGAGAAGCACACTATGTACTGCACCTGGTGCTGAAAATAATGTTTTTATTATCCACCTTGCATTTGCATGGTTTTGAGATATATCTTTATCCTGGAGGTGCTGACATACGGGTGGATATAATAGTGAAACATTTTCATCAGAAGTAGGCACATCTCGGTACTGCATTTTGCAGCAGCTACTTTTACACTGAGCTACTTTCCCAACCAGGGAATCACCAGAAGAGTTCAAACGACTTTTATAAATCCATTTAATTCGCAAATGAGATGAGTATTCACATAAACTAAAATATGAAAAACAGATATTGTGGTGCTGTGTTTCTGTTTCGGGTAAAACCTTCCCCAACGCTAAACCAACCCTTTGACCCACGTTGTACATGTTGTCAATTTCCACCTGTCACCACATCAGTGGTGTCAAAAACCCACTGGGTTGGGTCAAATCTTTGACAGATTTAATGAGAGCGGCCCGAACATTTTGTGAACTCCTTGTCTTATGGAACCAGCAGTACATAATGCGACTAACCTGTGCAAATGGAGTCACTATCATGTCTTCTCCATGCCTGCAAAAACCACAGACAAACACAAACAGACATCTAGTAAAAAAGCCATTTGAGAAGCCATTAAACAAAAGTGAAACACCATGTGATTCCTCAAAAAAACTAAAACACATAAACGATGGCAACAAATAAGTAGGTTTGTTGTCATCATGGTAATGTGAGGAGTGTATAGGAAGGCTACAGCTGGCTACGTCCCCCGGCCGGTCTCAAATATCCCACCGGACATAAGGAGAGGAGATTGTTTTAGTTTTACAAATATTTCTTAGAGGCAAAGATGCAGAATTAAAGCTCAGTTTATTCTAAAAAAGTTTGAACAAGACTGAAGTCCAGTGGAGAAGACAAGACGTAAGAAAGTAGGAAGACAATATTAGACAAAGCCTAACACTGGTTACTAGCAAGAAAACATTTATCAATACTGCATCTACTCATTGAGGTTGAACTTAAATCAACCACAATAAAACTGCATTAAGTGATGTTTTTGGTATTAACTTTAAATCTATAAATATTTTAATGATTATATACTGTAATTCTTCTTTTTAATTGATGACAGTAAGATATGGAAAGAATTTTCTATTTGTGCTTCTTGACTTACATTTCTTATTTTATCCTTACTTATATTGTCTACTTACTATGTTTAATAGCAAAACCCTTTAAACCTTGTTTAAACCTAATTGGCAATAAACCTGATTCTGATTCTGGTGTATGGTACCTTTAGCATTTAGCATTTAGTCAAGAGTTGCTGGAGCTAAAAGGCAAACAAATATTAAAATGAGCTTCACCGGGTGGCTACAAACTTGTCTCCATTGGGATGCTAATGTTGCTCTGTTAAGTATGTAAGCAAATATTTGCTACTAATTAAACCATGACAACTTATAACTCATAACCCAATGTAAGGCTTGTGTTTCGATGAGGGTCAAAAATCACTTAATGGAGACTGAATTCTGCTCTTACAGAAGGGACGCCTCCAAGATATATATTTGTATAACTTGAGCTATGTGCAGGTGAGGGGCAGTGATCATGCATTGGGTGCTGGGAAAGCCAACTTTTGGTAGAGGCAGACCTTTGTGGAAGCTTTAGGATCATGACATGCACCCCATAACAGTTCAGACTTCAGAGGGTAAATCCATGCTGCCAGTGAAAAGACTCGAGTCAGCATGTACATCCCTGCAGGGCAAACATTTTGGATGGTGAATACCTATAGATATGACAGCTTGTGCACACAAGTCTTTTTAAATCAAGGCCTAAATATCAAAAAGCCATCCTAATTGTCTAATGTTTTACGGTGCCTTACTATCAAATTGGCAAATGTTTGTACTCCCTTGGGTTCACCTCAAATGCGGGTGACACCAGATCACCATTTGTCAAATGCTTGCTGGGACTGTTTCACAAACGTTGCAGGGCTGATCATTTTGGAGCTGAGCATCCAAGACATGTTCTTCAGGTTGTGGTCAGGGAAAGGTGGCGTAAAAGTGACAGGATGTGGGGTGGGGGTGGGGGTGGGGGGGGGGGGGCAGAAGAGGCAGTAGGTTTGACTCATGACAACATGGCACAGCCCAAAGAGGTAGGCAGAAAAAGCACAGCAGTCTTCACACTGTGTCTCTCACCGAGGTAGCCAATTGACTTCCCAATTCTTCAATCCCTCCTCCCTTCAAAACAAAGCAGCGAAAGCTATTGGTGGTCGAGGCCCCATTTACACTCTGGCATCAAAGAGACTGCTAGATGCACAGAGAAATCTTTAGCTGTATAAACAGACAGAAACTGGATGAAAAACTAGGTCTGAGCTAAGATTATAGTTTTGGCTTTAGTCGTACATCGAAATGTAACTTTGCTGTTTACACCCAAACAACACGAGCTCTGCTAACTAAAGCCTCTTTAAAGCCAGGTGCAAAAAAATGCACTTTTAAGAGTGTAAATAGGACCTTAGATGGGTTAACATAAATCAATACTGACAATAAACTCCAGTGTTTCCCTAGAAACTCTACTGTAACAGTAGTTGACATAAGTAATCAAAATATATTTTAAAAATAATTTTCATTGTCTAATGAATAAACTCATTTCAGACTTCCATCATCTGCTTTTATCAGAAAGCCTCTTAATTTTTTAGCAAACCAATAGATTTTCCAATCCAACTCGGCAACCCCCCAACATGAAGTAGAGTAACTCCAGAGTAAAGTAGAGACAAAAGGCTTTACTGGTGTAAAAATGACAGAGAGGATATTTGAAAAACTCACAGGTCGCTGGCAGTGGATGAGTTGCGGGACATGGTTTTGGGCGAAAGGTCGAAGTCTGAGTCGGAGCGGTAGAGGAAGGACTCGCGGCGCTGACTGTGGGGGAAGTTGGCCTGAAGTACCAGACCAGAACCCGGGCTAGTCTGAGAGTCCAATGGACTGCGACCCACTGACAGGCCATTCTCCACATCAAAACTACAGAGAGAAAGAGAGAGAGGAGATGTGCATAAATACTAGTGTTACAGTTTCTGTTATTTCTACCTGCAAATTAGCCTGACAGACTGATTTGCTACTTTGCTTCACTTCATTAATTCATTATTTTAATTTCCTTATTTTGGGGGTCTGGAACCAGGAT
Source organism: Nannoperca obscura (assembly GCA_036024295.1). Lineage (NCBI taxonomy): Eukaryota > Metazoa > Chordata > Actinopteri > Centrarchiformes > Percichthyidae > Nannoperca > Nannoperca obscura. The sequence continues at coordinate 3,993 of JAVQJL010028874.1, forward strand.
ACTTCAGCAGTACCATAACTAATTATTACTACTTCTGCTAACGCTACCAGTGCTACCACTACTACAGCTGCTACAACTACTGCTCTTATGGAAACTACAACAGCCATCAAAATTCATAAAGAAAAATCAAAACAAGTAAAAAACACTAGATAATAGCAAAGTAAAAACAACATAGTGTATGTAAAAATACCTTTTAATCAATGACTTAACTCAGGGTTCTGGTAGAAACTACAAATGCAACATTGTCCGGGGTTATCTCTACAGAAAACACGTTGCAAGGAAAATTCTATAACAATGATTGTTGTGAGACAGCCGTGTATTTTCTTGTTCAAACAACCATATTTCTGTTTCAATCCAAACCCTGTGACACCCAAATAAACGGATGTGCATCTGTACACATGGAGACAGAAAAGAAAAAGCTAAGACAAGCTACGTAACAATAAAGCCTCTGCAGAGAGAGTATGCAGAAGGCTGCATGTCAAAACATCAAATGTTTATCCAATACAGCATGTTAGTTCAGTTAGCACAGTTAGCGTCATAATAACAAACACATAACAAGAAGCAAGAAGCTGTTAGCATGATGAAAAGGTTACATTCAAATGTTCTATTGTGACTGTGAGCGTCTTGTTAAAACAGGTGACCTTGTGATTACTTCCCAATCAAACGCACACACCTTGTCCTCCGCTATCTCCGTATGACGTCAACGCTGACATCATGCGTGGTACGTCAGTAGAGCTACTTACCCACACACCCCAGCGCCCATCCATCCCCACTATCACCCCCATCACAGCCACCACATTGAAAGGCACCCTTATTACTGATCAAAGTGTTTTATGTACTTCACGTCTCTGAGCATGATTTTAAAAGTTGCATATTATTGGTATGATCAAAATGACAATCTGCCTTATTGCCAGCTGCAGTCAGTCCCGCTCCTGTAACCAAACAGGATCACAGCTCCACTCGGCCCTGATTCAATCCGTCTGAAATCCTTCCAATCAAGATGAGGTCAGTCTGCTGCGAGGGAAGTACAGGGCTATTGCAAACATCCACTCAACACATTCTCTTTAACCAAAAATATTCATTCATTCATAATATATATATATTTTTTACAATATACTGTGAAACCACCAAAGAGCAAATAGCTAAAATACAGAAAAGTGAACAAAAGAGGGACAGAGGAGAACTTGACATTGAGGTTTGTCTGAGCAAACGGGGGCGGGGGGGGGGGGTGATTCAGTAGTGGATGGTTAAATCTCATCAACATGGAAGTGATTCTTCTTTGCATTTTTTTTCAGCCTCACCACGGTCCACATTCCCCCAGCGGGGCTGTGCCTTGCTCAAGGACACACTGAAGATTAAAACCAGCGACCTTTTGGTTATTCACTTCTTCTCTGAGCGGAACTCTACCACAAAAATGTCTTCATTACTAGATTACAAGATATTATAGATTTTAAAGCCCCATTATGTGGATACTTGAGTGGTGATTTTAAAGACATTTTCATCTATTAGATCTATTGTTATCTGCTACCCCCCAACCCCACGCCCCTCCCTTCCCTGGTTATAACAAAAGCAAACAGAGCACCAGCAGAGCAGAGGAAGGTCTACTCTGTGTCCATTTTTAGCTCAGCGTGCCTCCAGCACTCTAGCAATAGCAGTGCCTAATAAATGAAAGATGGCTATTATGCAATCGATGCTGAATGAAAGGCCCAATTCACAGAAGCAGAGAGAGGAGAGAGAGACAGAGAGAGATGAGGAACAGGAGGAGGAGGTGGAGGTGGGGGTGATCAGGAAGGCTGTATCCAGCTCAGTGATGTGCTTCGGCATCTCTCACCTGATTGGTGTGACATGGCAGAGAGGGGCAGGGCCACAGCAGGGCTTACCTTAATGATGACACCCCCACCCCACCCCACCACCACAACACACCTCACCCAACTCCATTTCACACCCCACCCTCCCCCTGGCTCAGTGTAGTCGGCCGTGACGAGGCTCCATCAGAGGAGACCAGTGACGTCAGAAGCTATAAATAGATCTGCCTGCCAGGAAAGAGGGGAGCTGGGAGACTTGTGCGTACGTATGTACCCCTCCAGGCCGGATGCTGATGATTTCTCCCCTCCTCATGAATACATTTATGAAGGATTTTCTTATGATATGTTGATTGGTTGATGCTCAAGTGTTTCTAGATGACTCCAAGTTGAAATACAGTATTTCCCTCCGTTCTGATACTCCATGTTTTCTTTTTCTTTTTTATTCTGCCCAGTCTCTGGGTCAGGACGCAGAGGTGTTGAGGCATGTTGCTCAAGGACACCTTGACATGGCCTCTGCCAAGATTGAACACAGTCAAATGGTCCCCACTGGTAATACGGTATGTCCTTGAGGCAAGTCATTGGATTACATGACAAAGAGGGAGCAGCAATTGTTGTCATGTTGTGAAATGAAACTGTCTCTACTGTTTACTTTTTTGTTGATCCGTCATGTCCGTAGCTTTTACAGCCTCACCAGTAAAACTTGACCTCACTTTTCACATGGGACACTAAATCTTTCCACTGAAACTCAGACTTAGCAGATTTATAAGACAAGGTGACCCACCGCCTCTATTCACTGGGATCCACTGCCGGCTTAAAATGAAGAATTAGCAGACAAATAAATGATTGAAAAAACAAGATGAGGTTTTCAAGTAGGAGCTTTGTTCACACCAGAGTCTCCACCATATCAGAAGTGGATCACACTGACTGGATAATACTGATAATCAACCAAACATTAACTCATACATACTGGATTTGCCCTGTTCTTTAAGGCTGCGAACAATTAATTCAGATGAAGACGACGACTGCACAACAGACTAATAAACATTTAAACATGATGAAGTAAATGCCCCTAATGGCAACGTGAGAAAGGCAGGTAAACTTATCGTGATTTCTGGTGGCAAAATCACTATTGAGCTTTCATTCAGCAGCTGCAGTTCACCAGAGCTCGCTGCTGGTCAATGGCCAGCTCATTCCCACTCAAATGCAGCAGCATCAGCAGCAAACAAGCGTCTGATAGGGAGATAGCTCCCACTATTGAGGAAAATGTGGCACTGCAGCATCTGTGAGTAACGCATGTGTCTCGTTCCAATACATTTATTTGGTCATAAGATGATGCGTCTAATTTCCAGACATGTGCAGTAAACGCAGGATTCCTAAAATCAAGTTTCTACCTCGCTCTAAAATTAAAAGACTTTTCCATAACTTCCAGTAAACAAGGCTTTGCTCCAAACTAGTCTTTTGTATCCTGCTCTGATCCTAATTGTGTCCAGATCTATGTTAGCTCTTTCTTCAGCATTCCTAATGACTTTTTGTTTTTTAATTTCTGTTTCTGAAAACCAGCAAATGCAATAAATATGTTGGAACATACACTCCATTATTTGTCTGTAAAGTAATGGATTTGTACTGTGTGATTTTATTTCCTCCCATCACTAGCAAAATAGAATAGTACTGGACAGACTGTGGATGACAGGGCTCCTTGAGGGCGTATTAGGTTTCTGCTGCAGGAAGGAAAAGGAAGCGTAAGTTGTAAAACAAATGTTAAGGCTATTAAGCAAACAGCTATAAAAAGTTGGACGAAAAAGTGAAATTTAGAGGCTGTTATGGAGAGTAAACTTTACTGTAGGTGGGGCCCAAACAGTCTGGGTTTTTAAGGCCACTACTAGTATTTCCAGATCGAGAGTATTCCGTCTGAGCATTTCTTCCTGTTTTTACCTTGTCGGGGCGACATGAAGGTGCAGAGACCCGACTTTTACAACTACCTTTATGTTCACTGCTAACTGCTGCACTAGAACTTCTACAACTAATTAATTCTTTTTATTGCTACTAGAGCTGATACCGCCTCTACCACTGGCGCTACTTGTTATACTACTTCCTTCTGCAACTGGGTAAGACAGGCATCCTCCCTTTAAACAGACAGAGAGAGAGACAGACAGGCAGGCTGGCGTCTTGTTCAGTTGCAGCATACATAACAAGTTGACCTTGGTCTGTCTCCTGCCTCCAGCATTGTTCTCCATTTCTCTGACGTAAATGACAGCTCCCTTTTCTCTCTTTAACGCAGTTTTACTAAACATTTCTCACACGTCGCTTAACACACACATCCTAACCTCTGCTTTTGTTCCCAGGATGTTTAGTTTGCACCTCATCACCATATCGAACATGCGGGATACTTTTTCTTAAAACCAAATAAAAAAAGACTGAAGTTTAAAAGTTGTAACCAGCAAAGTTTCCACTTCATCGCTTAAGATCGGTGCTGGAGGCTTTGTGGTGAGGGGGAACTGGGATTACAGTTTAGAGCTGAAACAAGTTCAGATTAATTGATTAGTCAATAGACAGAAAATGAATCACAAACTATTTGGATACTTAATTAATAATTTGAGCAAAAGTGCCAAACATTCAGTACTTTGAGCTTCTCAGTTGGGAGAATTTGCTAAATTTCTTGATCTTATGTGACAGTAAAGTAAATATATTTGGGTTTTGGACTCACAATAACAAGCAACTTCAAGAATCACCTTTTTGCAATGGATAAATGTACTTTTTTCTGACATTTTATAGAAAACTAAAATAAAAATAACTGATTAGTTGCAGCCCCATCCTATTACAGTTAAGATGATTGTTGAAAAATCTGTTGTTGTATTTTACTTAAAACGCTACTTACCACAATAAACGTTTACAGCTACATACAGTATGTTAATCTAACAGTGTGAACAAGCTGTTTAACATAAAACTGTGTTGACGTCACAGTATTTAGTAGCATTAGTAGTAAGTTAAAGTCACTTTGATGTTAGGCCATGCCCAGAGCCATCTTGGATTCAGTTGAGGCATCCACATTTTTCATCCAAGCCAGACCTTATATCATCCTTATAAAGCCTTTTCTTAGTGTTACACTCTGTATCTGCACGAAAAGTTACAGCCTTAGGATGGGAAATGCCAAGTCCGACCAGTTCCAGTTGATGTCCATGCACACATGTTTGTCATGGGCTCATGGGAACCAGGGCCGAGGGACTAAAGGAACATTCTGTTATGTATGTGAGAGTGATCAAGAAAAACAACCGTCAAGGCCAGATGTTATGTGACGGAGGATGACACGGGCTCAGGTTCAAAAGTCAACCCACACACACATGTACACTAATGCTCCCTCCTGTTTTCTTCCCTCCTAGCGTGGGAATTGTCCGGGGGGCCTAAAACATCACACCAGGAAGGAGGCGAGAGGTGAGGAGGAGAGGAGGAAAACAGACCAGGGAACACTTTATAAATGTGTGTGTGTGTGTGTATGAGAGAGAGAGAGAGAGAGAGAGAGAGAGAGAGAGAGAGAGAGAGAAAATAGAAAGCATGTACTAATAATTTTACATGATGAGAAAAACAGCAGAAGTATAAAGTTAGGGAGGAACCTTTTAGAAGGGCAATGTGTGTGTGTGTGTGTGTGTGTGTGTGTGTGTGTGTGTGTGTAAGTGAGAGTTCAGGGAGAGTAAAAAGGGTTTGTTTGCTTTACACCTAAAGCCTGTTATACATTTGATCTGAAAGAGGCAGAAAAACAAACCGCCCCCCACCAAACAGAACTTTCCTTTTACTGTCACCGTGTGTGTGTGTGTGTGTGTGTGTGTGTGTGTGTGTGTGTGTGTGTGTCTGTGTCTGTGTGTGAGTTTATATACTCTTGACAGCACACAAAGAGGACATGCTGGGCAGCAGGGCAGGACAAGAACAAGCGGTAAAGTTATTTATGCAGAAATATAGGAAATAACATTAAAAAAATAACAAATATCTAGAAAAAAATCAACAACAGCAACAACCACAAAGGATAACGCTCTTGACAATCCAGAACCGAACCAGATAACATTTTGCAAGATATATGTATACAAAGGCCACACACTACTCTGAAAACTGAACTGCTTGTTTTACCACACTGCATCAAAGACACTGTGCTCCTCATGTTCGCCTAGAATCCACTCGCTGCACCTCATGTATGCAAATCTTGTTAAAAAAAATGAAATACAGCAAACGATAACACAAAAGATACTTAAGAGTCCAGGGCTTATTCTAGGACAATGATGCAAAACCTCTCACTTGCCGCAACATTTAACATTTCTTTTGTGCTGGATGTTTTTTTCACTCTGGACAATGACATTTCCCTCACCCATCACCCTGAAGAATTATGCAATTGTGTAGGGGACATCAAGGAGTTTTGAATTCAGTTATAGAGAATATTTATAGAGAATATTTACCGTTACTGTTGTACCAGCTGGTTTCTGTTGTTGAGAGTTTGAAATTTGGTGCATATCTTGGTTGGGTCATTTGAATGATTCTGTAGTATTACTGTACATCAGTCTACTGTAGAGAAAAGAACATTACAAGTGAACCTTTAATTATGTGCCAAGATCATGAAAGCATTTCCACTCTTGCATACGACCACACTGGACTGAAGGTGCTACACCTCCATGAAGAGCCAGCAGCTCTTTCCATCCACTTGTGGCTCGTTGTCCATACAGAGCAAACACTCTGTGTCTAACATCAATATCTGATCTCAGAGCAGCTCATGTCTCTCTATATATAGCCGAGGGGAGGGGAAGGTTGCACCAAGTCAAACCATGCTGGTGTGTTTATTATTTCTCTGTTTGACCTTTGACCTACAGGCAAAGGAGGGGCTCTTGCCTTTGAATACAGCAGACCTCTGTTGGGATTGCTGTCACAATAGATAAAAGGGGAAAGAAAGCGAGAATAAATCAAATGTAAAATGTCAGAAAATAGTGAGAAATGCCCATCATGTTACCAGAGTCCAAGTTATTTACATTGCTTGTTTAGCTATTTCATTAAATTTTTAAAGCTGTAGTTGTAATGGATTAATCGTTAACAGTTAAAGTATTTCAGCACCAGTTTCATCATGATCTCGTTATGCTGTCATAGTTTTTTAGGCTAATGCTACATTAGTGTGTTTTTTTTCTCTCTCTGAATGTCTTGTTAGCAGCTACTTCAGGTTAATCCTCTGATAACCCAGAACACAAGCATGACCTTTCTGCTTTTAATAACATGTACTGTAGCAGATCAATCTAAAACGAGTTCCTGCCTAAAAAAGAGTAAGTAAGACGTTCATTTCTGTTTGGATGATTGATGAACGTTGGTGCAAAACAGCGGTGGTCTTTTTAGCAGACAGGCCCTTTAAACATGACTATAACTGGCATAGTACTGAAGTGGTTATGGTTTTTTTTGTGTAGGTTGATTCACTCCTCCGGACGGTTATTGATCGTGGAGTCTATGTGCAGTGATTAGCTCTGTCCGTCCAGCTGAGGAAAATCGATACAGTGGCTGATCAGCATTAACATCATTAGAAACTGGTTAGGAGGGTAACACACTGGGCCAGAACCACCACACAGACACACACACACACACACACACAGACACACACACACACACACACACACAGGAAGTGTGTGATTACAGCCCCAGCAGTAGAGATCTAGATTTGGCTCCAGAATCGACCTGAAAATCGAACAACCCTACATCACACTGGTGTGCAACTGGACAGGCTGGTTCAGGGCACGTGCCCCGGGCGCGGGGGGGGGCGGGCGGGGCGGGGGGGGGGGGGGGGGGG